>OW121742.1:102237100-102310495 GCA_933228675.1 Stomorhina lunata | reverse complement strand
ATTTGGCACAAATATTCTTTATTTCTTGTAAAATTTTGGTATTGAAATCGGCCAAAATCGGTTCACATTTGACCATAGCTCCCGTATAACCTCGTCTAGGCTAATCACCTCATCGAAATCGGTTCACATTTAACCATAGCTTCCATACAAAAAACTTACGGAAACAGCTTAAATTCCACCCCAAATACACTTAAATGCCAAACTGTAATAAATGCCAATAAATGATAAACTGTAATAGCTTTGGCCACTAAATTTAGCACAAGAAAGTCTTATGTGAATACCACCCAGTGTGCAAAATTTTGTCATAATCGGTCACCATTTGACCATAGCTCCCATATAAAAAACTTACGAAAACACAAAAATACAGAAACAAAAGGGGGTTTATGTCCGTCAGATAAAAGTGCGATAGCGCCTTAATGAAACAGGCTACATCAACAAAATTTTACAAGAAGAAGTCTTACGTGAATGCCAGCCAGTGTGCAAAATGTTACAATCGGTCCCCATTTGACAATAGCTTCCATATAAAAAACTTACGGAAATCCAAAAATACAAAAAGAAAAGACGGTTTATGTCCGTCTGTCCGTCAGATAAAAGTGCGATAGCTCCTTAACCACAAGAGCCAGAGAGACAAAATTGAACAAAAGTATTATTGATATGTAACAGAAGTTGTGTAAAAATATATTTATATATTTTTTTTATATTTTTTTTTTTATATTTTATATATAGGCGACATCGGTTCACATTTAGTTAGAGCTCCCATATAACTTCGATCCGGGAAACACATTAATGCTGATAAATTGAATACAATTGTAATAGGTATGACGACTAAATTTAGAATAGAGAAGATCTATGCAACTTTTGGACATTATATCTAATTTTATAGAAATCCGTCCATATTTGACTATAGCTTTCATATAAAAAACACTCCCAGAAAGAAAAAAAATGTAGCAAATGCCAGTTAAAAGCTATTAAATTAGAAACTATGACAGCTGTGGCCACTATTTTTGCATAAGTAAGCTCTATATAAATACCAGCCATTATGTACAATTTTGTTACAATCGGTCAACATTTGGCTGTAATTCTTATATATATAACATCCCCTTTTTATATCTACAATCAAAAAGATTCGGAGATACAAGCATCATATTAAGATTGCACCAATGTCCAGACTTTATATACGGTATTAGGAACTCCTAACAAAATATATGGACCTGTCGTATTACTATCAATATGAATATCCTAACTATTTTACCGCATTACCGCATTCTATATCGATCGAAAACTCAGACTTTTAAGCAAATATTATGAAGTATACTTTAGGGATGTTCAAAGTTCGATGCAATAAGTTTATTGAAATGTAGTATCCATTTTAATTCGTTTATATATATATATATATATATATATATATATATATATATATATATATATATATTGTTCAATTAAAAAAAGCTCTTTTACTATTGTTCATCTTTTGGCAAATAACTTAAAAAAAATATAGTAAACTGTGCATCTTTTAAATAATTTTGATTATCCTTAAAGTATGCTATGCAAATGTTTTGAAAATATCTAAAATTTCGATCTATATCGAATGCCGTAATTTGGCCCCAGGTTATGAGATTATATTTTGTACAAAGTAAATACTAGGGAAAACACTTACATACTTTTAAATGTTGAAACATAAAGCTCCTGCAACCGAATTTATTCCAAATATTTTGCTAACAATACCAACAATCGTAACACTTTTTTCGAATTTGGTCCACATTTTGAATTAGCTGCACCCTCGTAGATATATAAGAGATATTTCTAAATTTTACACAACTTGATGGTGGGTATATAAGATTCGGCACAGCCGAATATAACACTATTACTTGTTATACCCTTCACCACCATAGGTGGAAAGGGTATTATAAGTTTGTGTTGATGTATGTAAGGCATGTCTTGTCTTAGACCCACCTTTTAGTATACCAATAGGCTTAGAATCACTTTCTGAGTTCATTTAGCGATGTCCGTCGGTCCGTCCGTCTGGCTGGCTGGACCCCCATGTAAACCTAGTAATCAAACTACAGGTTGCAATTCTAAAGAAAATAATGAGATTTGGCACAGATAATTTTTTTGATAATGGGACCATGGCTATTGAAATTGGTCAAAATCGGTCCATTATTTATGGTACCTCCTATAGGTCCCACTTCCCGGATTTGATATATTGGCTACAAATATCAATATTTTTTTAATGAAATTTAAAACAAATACTGCTTATGTAAACTAAAATCACTGTACCAAATTTCGTTGAAATCGGTCCACATTTGACCATAGCTCCCATACAAACTCTTCTTTAAAAACGCTCGTAAATCTAAAGATAATGAAAATTTTGAGTTTATTTTTTGCATACATAATTTTTGTAACAACTTTAATCAATTTGCCAAATTTCGAGACAATCGGTCCACATTTGACCCTAGCTCTCATATAAGTCCAAATGACGGAAACAGGTTGAATATATAAGTTTTGAGAAAATGTTTGTGTAATGGCAAAATTTAGCAAATATTTGTCTTTATACAGGAAACATAACACCTTTGACCTTAGTGGTGAAGGGTATCGTATGGTCGGGCCTGACCGACTATAGCGCTTTCTTACTTGTTTAAGTTTCATATGTAGCTTAAAAATTTTAAGTTATTTTTGGTCCAAGAATAAAGGAAATAAAATACAAAGCACAAATTCTCAAAGCAAAAATATCTAAATAAAAAATTGTTTACCTTTCCTGCTTTTTATTCCAAAAATAAAGTGCATTAATTTGCTCACATCTAATATAATTTACGTACAATATTTAGTTGAACCTTTAGCTGAAATTAATTTCCTTAATAACTTTGCTTTAAAAATATGTTATAACTTTTATGTATATCAGAAATGTGAATCTCCATACATGGGATATTATTGAAGAACGATTTCAATCCTTTACTCGTGTATGTACTTAAATTTCCTTAATATAATTACATATATATTCTTCTTCTATTTATAATACACAAAATTCATGACTTAACCTAAAAATACAAATTATAATTATTTTCTGGAAATTTATTATATGAATAAATAATAAACATCAATCATTTTATGTATTTCAAAGAGAAATTTATATTTAATATAAATCTATGAGGTATTCGTTGAGTTATTTGTCATCATAGATTTTAATGATTTCATTTTTGGAGTCTGTAATTATTTACTACAACTTTTACCCAAGTCAATAGATGGAATGTTAACATGAAATACAAACCCACATTAAATAAAATTACTTAAATTATACTCGTTTGCACTTACATATCTTTTGAAAGGTCATCAGACTGTATAACAACCACTTTTCCTGGTTGAATGTGGTTCACATTGTGTCAAAATTTTCCTATCAATAGATAATGAAATTTTCTTGTCGTGTGTCTGGTCAATGCTGTCCTGTTCTGGCTTGGTATATGGTTACGGTTCATTATATGATGGGAAAATGTTAGAAAATTAAATTATTTGTCATGGTTTTGTATTTCTATATGATGCAGTTTTCGTCCAATAACTAAATTTTATAAATGTGCCCGAGTACATTACTAAATTAAGGTGATTCATATTTTGTAAAATTACAAAATTTTTTACTTTACCCAAAAATCGTTAAGAAGAGATACAAATTATGATCTCACTAAATTTTATATCAATCGAAAAAGATTAGGTCATAGTAGTAAGAAACATTGCATTTTGATTATTTATAAAATAAGTGCCTCCCTATTGCTATACTCGTATTTTCTCACAGGCTAGCTAACATTTTCCTAACCATGATACACCATTTACCTTTTTTCTCACTTTTTGATAATTTCCATTTTGTCGGGGCAATAGAAATTTGAATTTCCTCCACAAATGGTCAATTAGTTTTGTTTTGAAGAGATATTTTGATTTGGGAGGAAACAAAATATTGTTACATGTGAAGTAATTCTAATGGGAATTGTTTAGAAATAAATTTATCAAATTGTTTGTATGAATAAATGCAATAAAACTCAAGAATATAAATAAAAGTTTGTTAAAAAGTGATTTCATTTTTTCAAAAATTTCCTATTTTTATAGGAAATTTTTCAAAAATTTCCTATTTTTATAGGAAATTTTTTAAGAATTTCCTATAAAAATAGGAAAATTTTCAATAATTTCCTATTTTGATAGGAAATTTTTCAAAAATTTCCTATTTTTATAGGAAATTTTTCAAAAATTTCCTATTTTTATAGGAAATTTTTCAAAAATTTCCTATTTTTATAGGAAATTTTTCAAAAATTTCCTATTTTTATAGGAAATTTTTCAAAAATTTCCTATTTTTATAGGAAATTTTTCAAAAATTTCCTATTTTTATAGGAAATTTTTCAAAAATTTCCTATTTTTATAGGAAATTTTTCAAAAATTTCCTATTTTTATAGGAATTTTTTCAAAAATTTCCTATTTTTATAGGAAATTTTTCAAAAATTTCCTATTTTTATAGGAAATTTTTCAAAAATTTCCTATTTTTATAGGAAATTTTTCAAAAATTTCCTATTTTTATAGGAAATTTTTCAAAAATTTCCTATTTTTATAGGAAATTTTTCAAAAATTTCCTATTTTTATAGGAAATTTTTCAAAAATTTCCTATTTTTATAGGAAATTTTTCAAAAATTTCCTATTTTTATAGGAAATTTTTCAAAAATTTCCTATTTTTATAGGAAATTTTTCAAAAATTTCCTATTTTTATAGGAAATTTTTCAAAAATTTCCTATTTTTATAGGAAATTTTTCAAAAATTTCCTATTTTTATAGGAAATTTTTCAAAAATTTCTTATTTTTATAGGAAATTTTTCAAAAATTTCCTATTTTTATAGGAAATTTTTCAAAAATTTCCTATTTTTATAGGAAATTTTTCAAAAATTTCCTATTTTTATAGGAAATTTTTCAAAAATTTCCTATTTTTATAGGAAATTTTTCAAAAATTTCCTATTTTTATAGGAAATTTTTCAAAAATTTCCTATTTTTATAGGAAATTTTTCAAAAATTTCCTATTTTTATAGGAAATTTTTCAAAAATTTCCTATTTTTATAGGAAATTTTTCAAAAATTTCCTATTTTTATAGGAAATTTTTCAAAAATTTCCTATTTTTATAGGAAATTTTTCAAAAATTTCCTATTTTTATAGGAAATTTTTCAAAAATTTCCTATTTTTATAGGAAATTTTTCAAAAATTTCCTATTTTTATAGGAAATTTTTCAAAAATTTCCTATTTTTATAGGAAATTTTTCAAAAATTTCCTATTTTTATAGGAAATTTTTCAAAAATTTCCTATTTTTATAGGAAATTTTTCAAAAATTTCCTATTTTTATAGGAAATTTTTCAAAAATTTCCTATTTTTATAGGAAATTTTTCAAAAATTTCCTATTTTTATAGGAAATTTTTCAAAAATTTCCTATTTTTATAGGAAATTTTTCAAAAATTTCCTATTTTTATTGGAAATTTTTCAAAAATTTCCTATTTTTATAGGAAATTTTTCAAAAATTTCCTATTTTTATAGGAAATTTTTCAAAAATTTCCTATTTTTATAGGAAATTTTTCAAAAATTTCCTATTTTTATAGGAAATTTTTCAAAAATTTCCTATTTTTATAGGAAATTTTTCAAAAATTTCCTATTTTTATAGGAAATTTTTCAAAAATTTCCTATTTTTATAGGAAATTTTTCAAAAATTTCCTATTTTTATAGGAAATTTTTCAAAAATTTCCTATTTTTATAGGAAATTTTTCAAAAATTTCCTATTTTTATAGGAAATTTTTCAAAAATTTCCTATTTTTATAGGAAATTTTTCAAAAATTTCCTATTTTTATAGGAAATTTTTCAAAAATTTCCTATTTTTATAGGAAATTTTTCAAAAATTTCCTATTTTTATAGGAAATTTTTCAAAAATTTCCTATTTTTATAGGAAATTTTTCAAAAATTTCCTATTTTTATAGGAAATTTTTCAAAAATTTCCTATTTTTATAGGAAATTTTTCAAAAATTTCCTATTTTTATAGGAAATTTTTCAAAAATTTCCTATTTTTATAGGAAATTTTTCAAAAATTTCCTATTTTTATAGGAAATTTTTCAAAAATTTCCTATTTTTATAGGAAATTTTTCAAAAATTTCCTATTTTTATAGGAAATTTTTCAAAAATTTCCTATTTTTATAGGAAATTTTTCAAAAATTTCCTATTTTTATAGGAAATTTTTCAAAAATTTCCTATTTTTATAGGAAATTTTTCAAAAATTTCCTATTTTTATAGGAAATTTTTCAAAAATTTCCTATTTTTATAGGAAATTTTTCAAAAATTTCCTATTTTTATAGGAAATTTTTCAAAAATTTCCTATTTTTATAGGAAATTTTTCAAAAATTTCCTATTTTTATAGGAAATTTTTCAAAAATTTCCTATTTTTATAGGAAATTTTTCAAAAATTTCCTATTTTTATAGGAAATTTTTCAAAAATTTCCTATTTTTATAGGAAATTTTTCAAAAATTTCCTATTTTTTTAGGAAATTTTTCAAAAATTTCCTATTTTTTTTAGGAAATTTTTTAAAAATTTCCTATTTTTTTTAGGAAATTTTTCAAAAATTTCCTATTTTTTTTAGGAAATTTTTTAAAAATTTCCTATTTTTTTTAGGAAATTTTTCAAAAATTTCCTATTTTTATAGGAAATTTTTCAAAAATTTTCTATTTTTATAGGAAATTTTTCAAAAATTTCCTATTTTTATAGGAAATTTTTCAAAAATTTCCTATTTTTATAGGAAATTTTTCAAAAATTTCCTATTTTTATAGGAAATTTTTCAAAAATTTCCTATTTTTATAGGAAATTTTTCAAAAATTTCATATTTTTATAGGAAATTTTTCAAGAATTTCCTATTTTTATAGGAAATTTTTCAAAAATTTCCTATTTTTATAGGAAATTTTTCAAAAATTTCCTATTTTTATAGGAAATTTTTCAAAAATTTCCTATTTTTATAGGAAATTTTTCAAAAATTTCCTATTTTTATAGGAAATTTTTCAAAAATTTCCTATTTTTATAGGAAATTTTTCAAAAATTTCCTATTTTTATAGGAAAATTTTCAAAAATTTCCTATTTTTATAGGAAATTTTTCAAAAATTTCCTATTTTTATAGGAAATTTTTCAAAAATTTCCTTTTTTTATAGGAAATTTTTCAAAAATTTCCTATTTTTATAGGAAATTTTTCAAAAATTTCCTATTTTTATAGTAAATTTTTCAAAAATTTCCTATTTTTATAGGAAATTTTTCAAAAATTTCCTATTTTTATAGGAAATTTTTCAAAAATTTCCTATTTTTATAGGAAATTTTTCAAAAATTTCCTATTTTTATAGGAAATTTTTCAAAAATTTCCTATTTTTATAGGAAATTTTTCAAAAATTTCCTATTTTTATAGGAAATTTTTCAAAAATTTCCTATTTTTATAGGAAATTTTTCAAAAATTTCCTATTTTTATAGGAAATTTTTCAAAAATTTCCTATTTTTATAGGAAATTTTTCAAAAATTTCCTATTTTTATAGGAAATTTTTCAAAAATTTCCTATTTTTATAGGAAATTTTTCAAAAATTTCCTATTTTTATAGGAAATTTTTCAAAAATTTCCTATTTTTATAGGAAATTTTTCAAAAATTTCCTATTTTTATAGGAAATTTTTTTCAAAAATTTCCTATTTTTATAGGAAATTTTTTTCAAAAATTTCCTATTTTTATAGGAAATTTTTTTCAAAAATTTCCTATTTTTATAGGAAATTTTTTTCAAAAATTTCCTATTTTTATAGGAAATTTTTTTCAAAAATTTCCTATTTTTATAGGAAATTTTTTTCAAAAATTTTTATAGGAAATTTTTCAAAAATTTCCTATTTTTATAGGAAATTTTTCAAAAATTTCCTATTTTGATAGGAAATTTTTCAAAAATTTCCTATTTTTATAGGAAATTTTTCAAAAATTTCATATTTTTATAGGAAATTTTTCAAAAATTTCCTATTTTTATAGGAAATTTTTCAAAAATTTCCTATTTTTATAGGAAATTTTTCAAAAATTTGAACTCAAAACTACCTAAACGAAACAACGAAATCCAATTTCAGCAAATAAAAGTTATATACTTATATGGCTTCTGTTATATGTTTAGATTTTGATTTTCGTGTTGTTACCTGAAATATTTTTTTGTTAGAAAAAAACTGAGTCTAAACTACATGTATTTAATGTGGTTGCTACTATATTTGTTTATACTTAAATGAAAAACCACCTTTTTCTGATATATACAGATGGAGTTTTTTATTTTTATAGAGAAGCCATCTACAAAAATGTTTATTTAATGGCTAGAGATAAATAACACTGTCATTTATATGAATAGAGCAAATAATTAAGTAAATAAGATAATCTAAAAAGTATTTTGACATTTTTGAATTTTATAATTTAATAAATGAAAATGAGTTTGAAATGAGTTAGTATTTTGACTTTAATGAAATGCGTTAGTATTTTGACTTTAATCTTATATCTAACACTGTTGAGTAACTTTAAGCTTCCGCATTTCTTTTGAAGGTATGGGAGTAGTTTCACAATTTACTAAATTGTGCGAAATCGAAGAAATATGTATATCCGAAGCAGTTTATTTCACTATTTATTGTTGGTAAAATACTTGGACTAAATTCGGGTATAGTCACATTACATTAATAAGCTGCTAAAAATTTTTCTTTGTGCTTAATAGTTAGGCCAAACATGGCAGGTCCATATATTTGGTTAGGAATTCCAAATGCATCCACCGTTACTGGACTTTACATTGATTGATGGCTATCTAATTTATCTCCAAATCTTTTTGATTGTATATATAACAAGTAAGAGTGTTATATTCGGCTGTACCGAACCATCAAGTTGTGTTAAATTTAGTAACATATCTCATATATCAACGAGGGCTACACCCTTAATATGGTTAACGGGTGGGGATATATGGGAGCTCTAACTTAATGTGAACCGATTTCGTCCATTTTCAATAAAAAACTTTCTCAAGATATCGAAAATACTTTTGTAAAATTTTGTTTCTCTAGATCTTTTCGTTAAGGCGCTATTGCGCTTTTATCTGACGGACAGACGGACATAAATCCCCTTTTCTTTTTGTATTTTTGTGTTTCCGTAAGCTTTTTATATAGACAGACAGACAGAATTCTGAATATATATCCCAATATTAAAAAAATTACGACAATCTCAATATACCCTAATAGCCGATTTCACTAATTTTTAATACACACTTTTTTTGAGATATCGAAAATACTTTTGTAAAATGTTGGCCCTCTAGCTCTTTTCGTTAAGGCGCTTTTGCACTTTTATGTGACAGACGGATATAAACTCCCTTTTATTTTTATATTCTTTTGTTTCCGTAAGTTTTTTATATGGGAGCTATGGTCGAATGTTGGCCAATTGTTACAAAATTTGGCACACTTTCTTATATTGACATACTTTCTTGTGCTAAGTTTAATGGACAGTTTATCATTTATTGGCATTCAAATATATTTATTTATGGTTGAATTTAGGAAGTTTTCGGAAGTATTTTGTATAGGGCTATGGTTAAATGTGAACCGATTTCGATGGAATTTTGCATGCTGCCTAGTGCTTATGTAGGACTTCTATATACGGTTAGCCTAGACGATGTTATACGGGTCAAATATGAATCGATTTTGCCCGATTTCAATACCAAAATTTTCTAAGAAATGAAGAATATTTATGTCAAATTTCAGTGAACTATATTATTTCGTTAAGGTTTTCTCGTACCGACAATAGACGGTGGGTATAACAAAGTAGAAATATTTACAAAAAACTTTCCAATCTGCCTTCGTATTTTTTATGTAACATGTCAGACAAGCTTATCCTTTCAAAAACTTTTTTGTATGGTTATAGTCATTAACGTTTTATTACGCTATGGCTATGGCTAGAGTTCCTTGTATACACCGTGGAGCGTATCTACTCGTATATGTTGTCTCTCTACTATATCCTGTAGTAAGTAATATGGGCTAGTGATGTTAAAATTTTGCATTAAATCGAAATCAAAATTTTCGATACGGATTTTTAATAAAAATTATCAACAAAAAAAAAATTAAAACTGGAAATATTAATGGATAGCTCTTGTAAAAGAATGAAAGCTTGATCTAAGTATTGAAAATAACACATACAAAGGATTATTTTCCTTCAAAAATACTATAAAGTAAATATATTTTTAAAGACAATAAATACACTTTTTGCGTTCTACTGTAAGTTATTTAAAATGCAACATATTTTATTTATACTATATATAAGTGCATAAATAATAATTTTTCTAAAGGTATAAAAAGTAGATATCTTTTTATCTTAACTTGCACGTGTAATAAAATTAAAACAAAAATATACATATAAAAAGTTAAATAAAAACCATGTAAAAATCACAGCCAGGATAAAATTATTTTCATGTTATTCTAACAGTAAATAAACCTTGGTTTAATGACCTTTTGTGTATAGAAACTGTAAGTACCAGTAAAATTAGTTGTTCATATACGTGTACATATAAATTACACGGGTATGATAAGACTTTTCTGCAGAAAACGTCTACCATCGAAGACTTTTCTATAGAAAACTCTTCCAATCAAAGACTTTTCTATAGAAAACTCTTCCAATGGAAGAATTTTCTGTAGAAAACTCTTCCAATCGAAGAATTTTCTATAGAAAACTCTTCCAATCGAAGAATTTTCTATAGAAAACTCTTCCAATCGAAGAATTTTCTATAGAAAACTCTTCCAATCGAAGAATTTTCTATAGAAAACTCTTCCAATCGAAGAATTTTCTATAGAAAACTCTTCCAATCAAAGAATTTTCTATAGAAAACTCTTCCAATCGAAGAATTTTCTATAGAAAACTCTTCCAATCGAAGAATTTTCTATAGAAAACTTTTATCAGTTGAAGAATTTTCTATAGAAAACTCTACCAATCGATGAATTTTCTATAGAAAACTCTTCCAATCGAAAAATTTTCTATAGAAAACTCTTCCAATCGAAGAATTTTCTATAGAAAACTCTTCCAATCGAAGAATTTTCTATAGAAAACTCTTCCAATCGAAGAATTTTCTATAGAAAACTCTTCCAATCGAAGAATTTTCTATAGAAAACTCTTCCTATCGAAGAATTTTCTATAGAAAACTCTTCCTATCGAAGAATTTTCTATAGAAAACTCTTCCTATCGAAAAATTTTCTATAGAAAACTCTTCCAACTGAAGAATTTTCTATAGAAAACTCTTCCAACCGAAGAATTTTCTATAGAAAACTCTTCCAATCGAAGAATTTTCTATAGAAAACTCTTCCCATCGAAGACTTTTCTAAAGAAAACTCTTCCCATCGAAGACTTTTCTATAGAAAACTCTTCCCATCGAAGACTTTTCTATAGAAAACTCTTCCCATCGAAGACTTTTCTATAGAAAACTCTTCCCATCGAAGACTTTTCTATAGAAAACTCTTCCCATCGAAGACTTTTCTATAGAAAACTCTTCCCATCGAAGACTTTTCTATAGAAAACTCTTCCCATCGAAGACTTTTCTATAGAAAACTTTTCCCATCGAAGACTTTTCTATAGAAAACTCTTCCCATCGAAGACTTTTCTATAGAAAACTCTTCCCATCGAAGACTTTTCTATAGAAAACTCTTCCCATCGAAGACTTTTCTATAGAAAACTCTTCCCATCGAAGACTTTTCTATAGAAAACTCTTCCCATCGAAGACTTTTCTATAGAAAACTCTTCCCATCGAAGACTTTTCTATAGAAAACTCTTCCCATCGAAGACTTTTCTATAGAAAACTCTTCCAATCGAAGAATTTTCTATAGAAAACTCTTCTTATCGAAGAATTTTCTATAGAAAACTCTTCCCATCGAAGACTTTTCTATAGAAAACTCTTCCCATCGAGGACTTTTCTATAAAAAACTCTTCCCATCGAAGACTTTTCTATAGAAAACTCTTCCCATCGAAGACTTTTCTATAGAAAACTCTTCCCATCGAAGACTTTTCTATAGAAAACTCTTCCCATCGAAGACTTTTCTATAGAAAACTCTTCCCATCGAAGACTTTTCTATAGAAAACTCTTCCCATCGAAGACTTTTCTATAGAAAACTCTTCCCATCGAAGACTTTTCTCTAGAAAACTCTTCCCATCGAAGACTTTTCTATAGAAAATTCTTCCCATCGAAGAGTTTTCTATAGAAAACTCTTTCTATCGAAGACTTTTCTATAGAAAACTCTTCCCATCGCAGACTTTTCTATAGAAAGCTCTTCCCATCGAAGACTTTTCTATAGAAAACTCATCCCATCGAAGACTTCTCTATAGAAAACTCATCCCGTCGAAGACTTTTCTATAGAAAACTCTTCCCATCGAAGAATTTTCTATAGAAAACTCTTCCAATCGAAGAATTTTCTATAGAAAACTCTTCCCATCGAAGACTTTTCTATAGAAAACTCTTCCTATCGAAGACTTTTCTATAGAAAGCTCTTCCCATCGGAGAATTTTCTATAGAAAACTCTTCCAATCGAAGAATTTTCTATAGAAAACTCTTCCAATCGAAGAATTTTCTATAGAAAACTCTTCCAGTCGAAGAATTTTCTATAGAAAACTCTTCCAATCGAAGAATTTTCTATAGAAAACTCTTCCAATCGAAGAATTTTCTATAGAAAACTCTTCCAATCGAAGAATTTTCTATAGAAAACTCTTCCAATCGAAGAATTTTCTATAGAAAACTCTTCCAATCGAAGAATTTTCTATAGAAAACTCTTCCAATCGAAGAATTTTCTATAGAAAACTCTTCCAATCGAAGAATTTTCTATAGAAAACTCTTCCAATCGAAGAATTTTCTATAGAAAACTCTTCCAATCGAAGAATTTTCTATAGAAAACTCTTCCAATCGAAGAATTTTCTTTAGAAAACACTTCCAATCAAAGAATTTTTTATAGAAAACTCTTCCCATCGAAGACTTTTTTATAGAAAACTCTTCCCATCGAAGACTTTTCTATAGAAAACTCTTCCCATCGAAGACTTTTCTATAGAAAACTCTTCCCATCGAAGACTTTTCTATAGAAAACTCTTCCCATCGAAGACTTTTCTATAGAAAACTCTTCCCATCGAAGACTTTTCTATAGAAAACTCTTCCCATCGAAGACTTTTCTATAGAAAACTCTTCCCATCGAAGACTTTTCTATAGAAAACTCTTCCCATCGAAGACTTTTCTATAGAAAACTCTTCCCATCGAAGACTTTTCTATAGAAAACTCTTCCCATCGAAGACTTTTCTATAGAAAACTCTTTCCATCGAAGACTTTTGTATAGAAAACTTTTTCATCTTTCATTATCCTAGTTTTTGACAAAACTTGAAAAAAGTAAATAGTCTCATTAACAACTTTTGATACAATTTCGAAATAAAGAATTGATAAGTAGATTAAAGTAAAACTTAATAATAAAATACTATAATATAAAAAACAAATAATGAAATGAATAGATTTTGTTGTAAATAATTACTGGCATTTAAAACTTAATTTGCTTTTTCTCGTAGTTTGGCAAATGTTGTTAAATTGAGTTTCTATTCATACACAAATTTGTTTATTCTGTGACAAATTGCAGGAGTTTAACGAAAAACTTTTAGAAATTTGTTGATAAAATAATAGCTGGAGAATAACTAAGGGGAAATTTAGTATTTTTGAACAAGATTTTATTATTTGCTTTATTTTATTTGTATACCCTTCACCGCCATAGGGGGAAATGGTATTATAAGTTTGTGCTGATGTATGTAACGCATATAAATATTTGTGTTAGACCCTACTTTTAGTATACCAATAGGCTAAGAATCACTTTCTAAGTCGATTTAGCGATGTCAGTCCGTCCGCCTGTACTGCTGGCTGGACCCCCATGTAAACACTGTAATCAAAGTACAGGTCGTAATTCTAAAGATAATTTAATGAAATTTGGCACAGATAATTTTTTTGTAAAAACTATAATCAATTTGCCAAATTTCGAGATCCGTCCACATTTGAGCCTAGCTTTCATATAAGTCCAAATGACGGAAACAGCTTTAGTATATACGTTTTGAGAAAATTTGCAAATATTTGTCTTTATATAGAAAAAATAACATCTTTGATCTTAGTGGTGAAGGGTATCGTATGGTCGGGCTTGACCGACTAAAGCACTTTCTTACTTGTTTTTAAGGTTTTTTTGGTTAACTTTTATAATCAAGAAAAATTAGTTTTTTTTTGTATTTTAAATTTTACCATTTAAAATTTGTTTGAGATTAACAATTGAATTTAAATTTTGAAATGTGAAAAAATTGTACATTTTTATAAGTAATCCAATATGTTCTTTGGGCTGGTTATTTTAAACCCACCATCAAAAAGAATGAAGGGTATATTGAGATTGTCATTCCGTTTGTTTCTGAATTCTTATGAAATTCTAAGACGACTGAGCGTTGTCGGTCAGTCTGTTGTTGACATGATAAAACCTTAACGAAGGGAGCTAGGTCACTGAAATTTGGCATTAATATTCTTCATTTCTTGGAAAATTTTCGTATTGAAATCGGGCAAAATGGGTTCACATTTAACCATAGCTCTCATACAAAAAAACTTACAGAAACAGCCTAAATTTCACCTAGAAAGCACTTTAATGCCAATAAATGATAAACTGTAGTAGATTTGTTCACTAAATTTGGCACAAGGAAGTCTTATGTGAATACCAGCCAGTGTGCAAAATTTTGTCACAATCGGTCACCAGTTGACCATAGCTCCCATATAAACAACTTACGAAAACACAAAAATACAAAAAGAAAATAGGTTTATGTTAGTATTTCTATCAGATAAAAGCGCAATAGCGCCTTAACGAGAAGAGCTAGAGGGAAACAATTTTATAAAAGTATAATATCAATATCTTGATAAAGCTGTGTATTGAAAATGGACGAAATCGGTTCACATTTAGTTAGAGCTCCCATATAACCCCGCCCCGGGAAACACATGAATGCTGAATACAATTGTAGTAGCTATGACGATTAAATTTAGAATAGGGAAGTTTTATGCAACTGTTGGTCAGTATATCAAATTTTATGGGAATCGGTCCATATTTGACTATAGATTTCATATAAAAAACACTGCCCGAAACCGAAACAAATATTTCAAAGCCCAGTTTTAAGCAAGTAGATAAGAAACTATGAGAGCTATGACTACTAAATTTTACAAGAATAAGCTCTATAGAAATACCAGCCAGTGTGTAAAATTTTGTGACAATCCAAAAGATTTGGAGGTACATTTAGTATATAAATTAGATAGCTTTGAATCAATATTAAGTCCAGACTTTACAACGATGATTTCATTTTAAACTCCTAACAAAATATATGGACCTGTGTATTACTATAAACGTGTTTGGCCTAACTATTAAGCACAACCAAAAGTATTTAGCAGCTTATTAATGTAAGTACCTGTTTGACCGAGCCTTGCTCGTAGCTTTGTGATAAACATTTGAAAAGTTTTTATATATTTTATTTTATAAAGTACTAAAATAAGCTAAGAGGAAAGACATTGTACAAATATTCAGTTAATTTTGAATTATTTTACTTATCTTGTCCGATCAACACGCCACCTGTCGGACTTTGGTCATTCTAATTAATAAACCTTCGTCGGCTTATCCGCAACACGTTGTTAAAAATTATAGCATGATTAAATGTACAGCTTACGATTAAATTGACTTTGAGTAAATTTCAGTGGCGCCACCTGTCGAAATTTCTTCATATCAACTAAGAAACCTTCGCCGGCTCATGTGCAACAACTTTGCTAAAGATTGTAGCATGATTAAGTGTATAGCTTACGATTAAATTGACTTTGAGTAAGCTTCAATAGCGCCATCTGTCGGAAAATATTCATAACAACTAAAAAGGCTTCGCCGGCTCATGCGCTACAACTTTGCTAAAGATCATAGCATGATCAAATGTACAGTTTTCGATTTAATTAATTTTTAGTAATTTTCAGTGGCGCCATCTGTCGAAAATTAGTCTTATCAACTTAAAAACCTTCGCCGGCTTATCCGCAACATCTTCGCTAAAGAGCATAACATGATCAAATTCAAAGTTTACTATTTCATAAAGAACATACATACAGACAAACATTCATTTGTTTAAAAGGTATAACATTACTAATTTTGTACCCATTTTATCCTCTAATTTCAAAAAGTTCCATATGCATATTTGGTACTTCTTTGGTACCAATTGAATTCGGTACATTTTATTAAAACGCAGTTAACATAATGTTACTATTCATATTACTTTTTGAGATGTTAAGTTATCATTTTATACCTTTTTTATCCCTTTTTGGCCCCAAAATCAAGAAAGTACCAAATACGTGTTTAATGTTTCTTTCACGTCTATTGATTGCCGTATAAAGTTTAGTACCTGGTTGACCGAGCCTTGCTCGGGGCAATTTTTAAAGTTTTTATATATTTTATTTTATACTGTTACAGTTCAACTCATTTTAAATAATTTTGAAAATTGGTCATACCAACAGAAACCTCCGTCGACTCATGCGCAACAACTTTGCTAAAGATTATAATCTGATCAAATGCACAGTTTACGATTTAATTCATTTTGAGTAGTTTTCAGTGGCGCCACCTGAAGTCGTTTATACCACTAAGAAACCTTCATCTGCTTATGTGTAACAACTTTGCTTATGATCATAACATGATCAAATGCACAGTTTACGATTTAATTCACTGTGAGTCGGACTTCGGTCATTCCAATTAATAAACCTTCGTCGGATTATACGCAATAACATAGCATGATTAAATGTACAGTTTACGATTATATTGACTTTGAGTAAATTTCAGTGGCGCCACCTGTCGAAATTTCTTCATACCAAACCTTCGTCGGCTCATGTGCAACAACATTGCTAAAGATTATAGCATGATTATATGTACAGCTTACGATTAAATTGACTTTGAGTAATCTTCAGTAGCGCCACCGGAAATTATTCACACCAATTAAAAAGCATTCGCCGGCTCATGCGCTACAACTTTGCAAAAGATCATAGTATGATCAAATGTACAGTTTACGATTTAATTAATTTTTAGTAATTTTCAGTGGCGCCACCTGTCGGAAATTCGGTTTACCAACTTAAAAACTTCCGCCGGCTTATCAGCAACATCTTTGCTAAAGAGCATAACATGATCAAATTCACAGTTTACTATTCTATAAAGAACATACATACAGACAAACATTCATTTGTTTTAAAGTTATAACATTACTAATTTTTCCCCTTTTTATCCCCTAATTTCAAAAAGTTCCATATGCATAATTGGTACTTCTTTGGTACCAATTGAATTCGGTACATTTTATTAGAAAGCAGTTAACATAATTTTCCTATTCATATTACTTTTGTAGATGTTAAGTTATCAGTTTATCGCTTTTTTATACATTTTGGCCCCAAAATCAAAAAAGTACCAAATACGTGTTTAATGTTTCTTTCACATCTATTGATTGCCGTATAAAGTTTCTTTCTATATTCTTTAGTTTAAAATATAAGAGTGGATTAAAAAAGTACCAAAAAAACAATGTTTACCCGTTTTTACCCCCTATCGGATATAGTTTCAAAAAAGTACCAAACACCTGTCCGTTTATTTTCATAGGTGTTTAAAACGTAATTTTATTTTCGTTTCTATACCTATTACATTAGGAGATATAGCGTTTTTGATTTTTTCCCCTTTTAACCCATTTTTAGCCTCTTTGAGGCAAAGGTGCCAAAAGTCCTTCTTCTTCGATCTATGCATCGAAAAAGATCCCCACTGTCCAAATTCTAATAAAACCGTTAGAGGCGTTTTCGAGATAGCCGTTCTATATATATATATATATACATACATATATATATATATATATATATATATATATATATATATATATATATATATATATATATATATATATGTATATATATATATGTACATACAATTATTGCTCGTTTAAGAATATAAGATATGACTATACCCGGTTATGAGACCAAATTACGTGCAAAGTAAGTACCAGGAAAACCACTAAGATACTTTTAAATGTTGAACTAAAAAGCTACTTTAACTGAATTCAGTCCAAATTTAAACCAACGATACCAACAAATGTTACAAATTTTTTTCTCTTACTTGTTATTTCATAAATAAATAAATTTAACTTTCGTGACCCCAGATCCATTTTTCTGATCGCTATTGTTCTTTAGGCAACCCAACAAACATCAATCAATAGGTTTTTTTTGTCCTTCACCTTTATATATCGAGCCCTTACCGCCGAAAAGACTCAAGCACCAAAAACTTAAATTTATAGGAGAAGCATTTTTTCAAATATTTTTGGACAGTGAATTGTACTGAAGTCCTTATTGTTTTTGCTGTAAAATCAAAATGGTAAATTCTACTGCCCTGATATTTTGTGAGATGATGCAGATGATCATTTTTTTTTTTTTTTTTTTTTTTTTTTTTTTCATTTAAAGACTACAACTAGCCAACAATGGCTAACTAGTAGTTTACTTTTATTTATATTCTTAATTTTAGTACAAAACGTATTCAAGATTTTTGCAGTATAAATGGGGTTTTGTTCCCAAAACAGCCTACTGGTTGAAGCGCCACTTAAGATCATGTGGCTTGAAGCGATGTAACCGTCTTTGCAATCCTGTGGTGTTTAGAAGGAGCGGAATTTCAGGATTACTATGTTGTATTAATTTGTTTTCGTGAGCTATGGATTTTGATTTTATCTCCGAAGCAATTGAATTTATATTAAAGTCTCTATGAATATCTGCATTTCTGACGTACCATGGAGCTTTGACGATGTCTCGTAGCACTTTGTTTTGGAACCTCTGTATGATTTCGAGCACACTATTCTTTGCACATCCCCAGATTTGGATACCATAAGTCCACACCGGTTTAATGATTTGCTTGTAGATCATAAGTTTGTTATGAGTAGAAAGAGTTGACTTTCTGCCTATGAGCCATTTGTATTTTCTGTATTTTAAGTCTAGTTCCTCTTTTTTCTTTTTTACATGCTCCTTCCAATGTAATTTTGCATCAAGAGTCATTCCTAGATATTTTGCCGAATTTGCGAAAGGAACTCTTTGCTTATCGATGTAAACTGGGATGTAATTGTACTTTTTATTGGTAAAATTTACGTGTGTAGATTTTAAGCTATTTAGTTTAATACGCCATTTTGTCGTCCATTCTTCGACTTCCAAAAGGGCAGTTTGTAACATTGTTGTAGATGTTTCAATATCTTTACCTGTGGACATAATCACTGTATCGTCGGCAAATGTACCAACAACACAATTAACATTTATGGGTATATCGTAGGTATATATTAGATATAAAGTTGGTCCCAGGATGCTTCCTTGCGGTACACCCGAATTTATTGGATATAGTTTTGAGTATTGATCATCCTGCTTAACCCTGAAGAATCTATCTGATATGTAAGATTCTAACATTTCGCAATATTGTCGTGGTAAAAGATTATTTAATTTGTGTAGCAAGCCTTTGTGCCAAACATCATCAAAAGCTTTTGAAACATCTAAAAATACAGCTGAACATATTTCTTTGTTTTCTAATGCAACTTCTATAGAATGAGTAATGCGATGAATTTGCTCAATAGTGGAATGTTTTTCTCTAAAACCAAATTGATGATTGGGAATTATATTTCTAACATTTATAACAGTTTTCAACCTTTTGCTAAAAAGTTTTTCAAATAGTTTACCCAGAACAGGGAGAAGTGAGATTGGCCGATATGAACTTGCTTCACTTGGGCTTTTTCCTGGCTTTAGGATCATAATAATTTCTGACACTTTCCAAATGCTTGGATAATGTTTTGTCTTGAGTATAGCATTAAATATAGTTGTAACCTTGACCATTCCCTGGTGGGGTAAATGCTTAAGTAGGCCAGCGTCAATTAGATCATATCCTGGACTTTTTTTCGATTTAAGATGACTAATTTCTTTTTTTACTTCTGATATTGTGAAAATGGGAATCTCTTCTTCGTCGTTTTTGCTTATTTCTTCAAGTTCATGGTTTATGTTCGCATGGGAGCCAAAAACAGTTGATAAATATTCTGCAAATACATCTGCTTTTTCCGAGTTCGTCTTTGCCCAGTTTCCACCATCTTTTTTAATGGCGGATGTATGGGGCAGAGGCTGTTTTAATTTGGCGGTTGCTTTCCACAGCGAGTAGTCAGTTTTGTTATCATAAGTTAAATTTGATAAGTAGTTATTTAAATTGACATTATTAAACTTTTCTATTTCTTTTTTAAGCTTTTTTGTGGCATTGTTCAAATTAGTTTTATCGATTGGACATCTAGTTTGATGCCATTTTTTACGGAGCTTTCTTTTGTTAGCAATAAGATCTCTGATGCTTTGCGGATACGACTTTGGATTTTTGGATTTTTCAAATACAGGTGTACTTTCCCATGCTGATTTCTGTAGGAGTGTAGTAAAATGTTCTACCTCTTTTTCAACTTCTTCAGCATCGTTTATAGGCGACAAACTACTAACGTTATCCTTTATCAAGGATTTGTAAAGTTTCCAATCTGTGAATTTATTTGTCAATATGTGATTTGATTTTTTCTGTTGTATATCACAATGGAAAGTGAGGTATATTGGTGAATGGTCCGAATTTAGATCATAGCCATTTTTAATTTCTAGATTAGCCTTCGAAATTTTATTTATTATAAAAAAATCTATTAAATCTGGTAACTTATCTCTATCAGATGGCCAGTATGTTGGGTTTCCAGTGGATATAGTGTCACTTCCTGTATCAATTAAAGCTTTATATAATTCTTTGCCTTTCGTATTTGTTAATCTTGATCCCCAATAAACGTTTTTTGAATTAAAGTCTCCTCCCATAATAAACTTGAAGTTATGTTTGGTGATAAGCATTTTATATTGCTCATATTCGATTTTGTGTCTAGGTGGACTGTAAACAGCCGTAAACGATATTTTGTTTTTATTTATATTGCAAGTGATTGTGGTGGCTTGAAATTCTTCTGAACAAGTTTTTTCTTCTTCGTAATGATCAATAGAGTTTTTGACAATAATGGCGCTTCCACCCCTCGCATTATTACTGGGATGTATTGTATGGTAGACTGAAAAGTTGTTGAATCTAATGAAGGACTGTTTAGTAAAGTGTGTTTCGCTTATTAAACATATATCTATATTTTCTGTATCTAGAATAACCTGGAGTTCCTTTCTATGCCTTAATAAACCATTAGCGTTCCATTCCATGATTTTAATAGACTTTTTCATATTTGCGAATTTGTGAAAAGATATCTATTTTCTAACGTTTTTATTCGAAGCTCAATAGAGTTATTTGAAGCTTCTAAGCCTTCTAATTTGTGCAGAATTTTATTTAATATATTGTCTTCATCGTTTTTCTTTGAAGTTTGAGGTTGAGTTGTTGGTTTAAGGATACCTGCATATGTGTTTTTCGTTTTAGAATTTTGCAAAGAGTCAATATTTTCATTTCCTGTGGCACGTGAAAAGAATTGTGGTTTAGCTGGAGTTTCTGGCGCTTTAGCTCGTTTTTTATTCCTTATTTTTTGTAGTTCTTTTGGAACAACACATCCCCTATAACTTGCGGGATGGTTTTCACCACAATTGCAGCATTTTGGGGCTTCATCCTTAGGTTTCTGACATTCTGTTGAGTCATGCTTTCCGGCACATTTTACGCATCTTGGCTCTTTTGAGCAGTAGTTTTTTGTATGTCCAAAAGACTGACATTTTCTGCACTGCGGAATCTCTTTATTTTGTCGAATAGGCTCTATAGTTACGACTGAATTTAATATTTTTTTAATATTATAAATTTTTTCCGAACTTTCAGAAGTATCGAATGATAAAATAAACATGTTCAAAGGTTCTTTTGTTTTATATTTCAATTTGTTTTGGACGTTTAATATATTCAGACCTTGATTTTTTAAATCGGACACTATATCAAGTGGATCAAAAGAGAAATGAAGGTTTTTTGCTATGACTCTAAATGGTCTATTTTGCTTATCTTCATATGAGTGCCAGGCAATGTTGGAACTATTTAAAAGCGCAGTAATCTCCCGATAACTTTTACTATCAAAGACGTTTATTTTATGATAATTTCTCATTAAAGTTACAGTAAAATTCTGTTTTATGTTTGCTTTTATCAGGTTATAAAGCTCATTAAATTGTTTAGCTATACTAACCATTATTGGAGGGGGACGTTCATCATTTATGTTTTTAGATTTTCTTGACAAATCCTTATTATTTTGATCACCTTTAGAATTTGATTCAATTGAGATTGTGGCTTTCTTGTTTGATGGACTTTTGCTTGTGTTTGATTTTTTGTTTCTTTTGACTATCCATTCAGTCTCTTTTACCAGTTCGTCTTCATCGGTTTCATAAGCTTGAAGTGGCTTTTCGCTCAATTCTTCTTCCGAAACATACGGGGTTGTTTTGGTTTCGTTGGGTTTAATAACGGCTGGTGAGTTCGGTTTTCGTTTTTTTGCAGATTTTTGTGAATCATTTACAGGATTGGGGCTTAGTTCTTCAAACACAGTTTGATGGCTTGGTGAACGTTGTGCAATTTGTTGATTTCTATTACCTTTGAGAAATTTTATCTCTCTTTTTAGCAATAGATTTTCATTTTGTATATTAAAATATCTATCTTCCAATATTTTAATTCGACTAAGAAGCTCAGCATTTGTTTTTTCTAAATCTTTAACTTTAGAAACTCTAAAAAGGGATAAACTATTTCTTGGAGTGGCATTAAAGTCCTCTTCCATTTTTGTTTCGTGGGTTGCTTGATGCTTGATGGCTTGAAGGGAGTCGATAATAATGTTCAACGACGTCCCTTAAATATGGTAACTCTGTCTACCAGTATTTGCTGGAGTAGAACAGCTGGTGTATATAAATGTTGTTTTTGTTGTTTTTATTTATTTTTTTTTTTATCGTGTTTTGATTTATTGACTGTCTCTGTCAGTACTAAAAATTGATTTTCTTTTTGGTGAAAAATGTTTATTTTTATAATTTTTACAATATTGTTTTTATTAAAACACAAAAAATTATGAACATACGACAATGAACAACTATTGTCACTGGGACCGGCCATCGTCCGCCACCGATTTACATCGACCACGAGAGAAAGGTTTGTTTTTTAATTTGTTTATTTTTGTATTTTTTTTAGAGCAGATTAAAACACGCCCGAGACTAAACAATTTCTATATACGGATGATCATGAGTACTAAATTTTTATAATAAAATGGAAATCGTCCATCATGTCGCTTAAGCCCTTTTGGCGGTTATGGCTCGATATTTTTGGGTGTAGAAAAGTAATCATAACCACAATGAACTTTCCAATTCGCCTGCATATTTATTGACTTACATGTTAGACAAACTTTTCTTTTCAATTACTTTTTGCTTTGGTTATTAACCTGTTAGTACGATATTGGTATAGATTCTGGTTCATACCGTGGAGCTTACATAGTTTATGTATCCCCATCTCTTTCAGTTGTAGGTAAACTAAAGCACGTGATGTTGAAATTTTGTCTGAAACGAAAACCAAAACTTTTGTTACAAAATTTCATTCTTTGATAAAAGATTAGTTAAAAGGAAATCTTTTGGGATGAACCTTAAGTAAACATTGTTTTTCGTAGAAACAATAGAACAATTAAAACAATTAAACTTTGATAAGAGTATGGAAAACATGCACATAAAAAGTAGATTTAATTTAAATTATTTAGATTGATTCATTCTTCATAACAAACTAGTTTTCTGTTAAATCATAGAATGTATTAGTTTCCCAGTGAATATAAAAATACTACGTATCATCGTTTGTAAAACTGCCATAACATTAAGTATGTATTTATATGATTTTCTACAGTAATTTCTTTACAGGTATAGAAAGTAAATATCCTTTTTACTTGAGCTCTCATGTGTAAAGAAATTATGAATATTTACAAAAAAACTAAAACCCTATTTAAAATCCCAGCGAGAATTTTTACTTTTCCCTCAAGTACTTCCGATGTAGGTTCAATGTACGTTTACAAATAGAAACAAGTAAGAAAGCGCTATAGTCGGTCAAGCCGACCATACGATACCCTTCACCACTAAGGTTAAAGGTGTTTTTTTTGCGTGTATAAAGACAAATATTTGCTAAATTTTGCCATCATACAAACATTTTCTCAAAACGTATATATTCAACCTGTTTGCGTCATTTGGACTTATATGAGAGCTAGGGTCAAATGTGGACCGATTATCTCGAAATTTGGCAAATTGATTACAGTTGTTACAAAAATTATGTATGCAAAAAATAAACTCAAAATTTTCATTACCTTTTATTATCATTTAGTGCGTTTTTGAAGAAGAGTTTGTATGGGAGCTATAGTCAAATGTGGACCGATTTCAACGAAATTTGGTACAGTGATTAAAGTTTACATAAGCAGTATCTGTTTTAAATTTCATGAAAAATATTGATATTTGTGGCCAATATAGCAATTCCGGGAAGTGGGACCTATGGGAGGTACCATAAATAATGAACCGATTTTGACCAATTTCAATAGCCATGGTCCCATTATCAAAAAAATGATCTGTGCCAAATTTCATCAAATTATCTTTAGAATTGCAAGGTCCATCCAGCCAGCCAGACGGACGGACGGACGGACATCGCTAAATCGACACAGAAAGTGTCTATTGGTATACTAAAAGGTGGGTCTAAGACAAATATTTCTATGTGTTACAAACATTAGCACAAACTTATGATACCCTTTCCACCTATGGTGGTGAAGGGTAAAATCGGTCCACATTTGACTATAGCTCCCATACAAACTCTTCTTCAAAAACGCACTAAATGATAGTAAAAGGTAATGAAAATTTTGAGTTTATTTTTTGCACACATAATAATTTTGTAACAACTGTAATCAATTTGCCAAATTTCGAGATAATCGGTCCACATTTGACCCTAGCTCTCATATAAGTCCAAACGACGGAAACAGCTTAAATATATTAGTCTTGAGAAAATGTTTTTATAATGGCAAAATTTAGCAAATATTTTTGTTTATACAGGAAAAAGAACAACTTTGACCTTAGTGGTGAAGGATATTGTATGGTCAGGCTTGACCGACGACTAGAGCACTTTCTTACTTGTTTATTAATCTAAGAGTGAAATCGTATTGTAGGAGGGAGAGCTGTATAAACAAGTACTAGCAACCACATTATAAGTAGTTAAGATAAGCTTTCCTGACTTGATATTTTCCATAAAGAAAACATTTTGTGACAAAGAGTGCAAAAAAACCAAGTAGTTTGCAGAAACCTCATTTGCAGCAAAATCGTTATAATTCACAAATTGTATTATCGAGTAAGATTGTGTTAAAAGCTAATTTTTTGCTATTTTTTTAAATGTGTCTTAGGAGAACTTAATCTTGATTGTATGTATGTAATTTTCCTTTATTACTAAAAACGTCTCAATTTTGGATTGTAGCAGTGTTGCAGGAAATGCTAGAGCGATATATACAACATACATATCGAGGGTTTATATTCAAAAAGTGCTCTCTACAAATTCACAATTTTACAGGAGAGGGAAAAAACTGTTTTTGTCATTAACTATAAGAGAAATAAATAAACTTTGTTTTACAATACCATACAAATCGGGGCTAAGATCTTGTACAAATCAAGTTTTTTTATTAACTCCTTATATTTTCGGTTCTATAGTAGATAGCACTTTTTACGAGTTAAAATTTGATCGTTTCAAGTACTAAAGCAAGTAGATAGCATTATTTTAACAAGAAAAAAATAAATTATAACGAAAATTGGAGCTTTTATCAAAATATCACGAATTTTAATTAAAATAACAAGTTTTTTGAATAAAACAAGATTTATTTTAAATATGTCAATAGAATTCAGGGTACTCTCTTTCTTATATGATGTTTATTTACAATCTGTTAAGGTCAAAGGCCGAGTATATCTTAGAAATCCATGATTACTGTACGTTGCAGGGAATTGTGGTTCATTTTGTTGGTTTATCACAAATTACAATGTATATTTTATAACAATTGTTATTATTTCCACAAATATTTTTAATGTAGATAGCACTATTTTTTGATTATGTGTAGATAGCACAAACACAATTTATAAAAAGAAAAATGTTTTTAAATTATTTTTCTTCCTTAAAATTTATATAACATATGACAAATAAGCCAAGGAACACGTTTCCATTAAAAACCATTTTGGTCAAAAATGTAGATAGCACTTTTTGAATATAAAGCGTCGATATGTAACATTACCTTAAGTTATAAGGAATTTTGTGATGTGTTGCTTTGCACTTTGAAAAGTAAATATCTATCAAAAATTTTGTAGATGGTTATGTTAAATTGAGTGATACACAGCTAGAATTTTTCTAAATTGTTAACTAATCAAACATGAGTCCTTTTTGACTACACTACAAGTTCAAAATGATCATTTATGATATCGCTTTTAAGTCAGAAATTATTATGCTGTTTGTACCTCCGAAGCTTTTTGATTGTAGATTCTTTTTGATTGTAGAATTGTATAATCTTTTTGATTGTAGATATAAAAAGGAGATGTTATATATATCAGAATTATAGCCAAATGTTGACCGATTGTAACAAAATTTTACACACTGGTTTTTATATAGAGCTTATTCATGCAAAATTTAGTGGCCATAGCTGTCGTAGTTTCTAATTTAATAGCTTTTAACTGGCCTTTGCAACATTTTTTTTTTGGTTTCCGGGAGTGTTTTTTACATGAAAGCTATAGTTATATATGGACTGATTCCTATAAAGTTTGATATAATAAACAATAGTTTCATAAAACTTCCCTATTCTAAATTTAGTAGTCATAGCTATTACAATTGTATTCAATTTATCAGCATTAATGTGTTTCCTGGATCAGGGTTATATGTGAGCTCCAACTAAATGTAAGCCGATTTCTTCCATTTACAATACCCATCTTTTTCAAGATATCGAAAATACTTTTGTTAAATTTTGTTTCTCTAGCTCTTGTAGTTAAGGCGCTATTGCGCTTTTATCTGATGGACAGGCGGACATAAACCCCCTCTTTTTTTGTATTTTTGTGTTTCCGTAAGTTTTTTTTTATATGGGAGCTATGGTCCAATGGTGACCGATTGTGACAAAATTTTGCACAGTGGTTGGCATTGATATAAGACTTTCCTGTGCTAAATTTAGTGACCAAACCTATTACAGTTTATCATTTATTGACAGTTAAGTGTATTTTAGGTGGAATTTAGGCTGTTTCCGTAAGTTTTTTGTATGGGAGCTATTGTTAAATTTACGCCGATTAGAATGAAATTTTATATGCTGCCTAGCGCTTATGTGAAACTTCCAAATACCAAATTTTATCATCATAGCTATTAAAATTTGTCATTTATTAGCAAATAAGCATGAGGTTATAGGGTAGCTATGGTCAAATGTGCACCGATTTTGCTTGATTTCAATACCAAAATTTTTCAAGAAATGAAGAATATTTATGTCAAATTTCAGTGACCTATATCTTTTCCCTTCTTCCATAGAGGTTTGTCAACGGAAATGACGGTGGATAGGCCACACACTTCGAAGGCCAAATACCAACATAGCTCGACAAGCGCTTCGTTGGAATCCAAAGGGCCGTCGTGTTGGTGCACCTGCTAGAACGTGCAGAAGGTCAATTTGTGCGGAGTTACAAGCAGCAAACTATTCATGGAATGATGTATGCCTAACATCTCGCAATAGAGTTCGACATAAAAGGATGGTTGAGGCCCTATGCTCCACTGGGAGTCAAGGATAACAGAGGAAGAAGAATATCCTATCGTTAAGGTTTTATCGTGCCGACAACAAATTTCATAAGGAATTAGAATATACTTCAATTTTGGTTTTTGAGCTAATATTTGGGAAATTATAACCGGAATGATAATCTCAATATTCCCATTCTTTTTGATGAATTCGCTTTTTAACAAACAATTACCATTAATCATTTTCACACTATGCCATCATATTACAGAACTTGTTAAAATCATAAATATTTTTAAGGACTTAATGGAGTTATTCATTATTTATATAAGAAATTCGAAAATTCTTGATAAATAAAATAAATTTAAAAGGAAATTGTCTCTACTAGAAATAAAGTCTGCTTGGACATTGTGAATAAATTTTAAATTTAAATTAACAGAAAAATACATAGATTTTCATGAATGCAAATTAATGTAGATGATGAGGATAAAGCTTGTTTCTTATATAATTTGTAGTTGTATTAAGTTATATAGAAATATGAAAATTTATTGAAATATAGTTCAAACCATGATAAAAGAAATTAGTAAGGTATAACCGTTCTCTCTTTTGTCAGCCATATTAATTTTCTGACGTTTGATCGAATTATTATTTTCTTTTCTCAAATTATGCTACCATACTACTTTTGAAAATCCCAGTTTCTGTTTGCTATTATACTATAAACACAATCACGACTGCAGGCTACGGGCTACAACCTGTTAAAATTAGAATACATTCATTCAAATAGAAATCATTTTTTTAAGCGTCGGCATAGCCACACGACTACCGACTACCGTTGTAGTGTAGACAAAAAAATATATACATTTTATATATAATATAAAATGTATATTTATATAACTCTAAATTAATAAAAGTAAAATTTTACGCTGTTATAACTAACACGCTACATGTGCTAGAGCTAAGTAGTTTATGATATATAAAAGCCCAGTATATCCTGTATAAAATTCATTATATAAAAGACCATACTTATGTCTATATTATTTTAAGATATGCTCATTTTAATAAACAAAGTCGGTTGTAAAAATAAGTTTTGAGTATATGAGCTCTTAATCTTTATAAATCGGAAGAATGTATATCATTTGAATGATACTTTCAGTAGCTTTTGTTTGATATACCAGTTTATATCGGATATAAACTTCTAAAGTTATGCCGTATAATTTTTGAAATTTAAAAAGCCCATAATTCTCATACTATAAAAGATTACACCAAAATCTATCCATAAGAACATATTTGAAGATAAGTTTTTTAAAAAGAAGCTGAAGAAACTGTTACATAAATTATAAAAAAATATGTTACACAAAAATACTTTAAATATATTATGACAAAATTGAATTGTCTCAAGTCTTTTTTTTCCTTGTGCAGGATCCGCTAAACTTTATAAAATAAGTTTTAACGAAATGTTTACAACACATTATACGATTAAAATTTCCTGATAATAATATTTCCATTTCTCACATGTGGCAACGACTTTTATAATTGTTTACAAAAAACATATTTCAAATATTTCGCATTTACTTCAAATTTTTTTTTTTGTAAGAGAGAACGGTTATACCTTACATTTTTTTTGCCATGGTTCAAACTTATCTGACAATCAGAGACCGAATATTGTTTTATTTTTTAAATCAATCAAATATAAATATCATTGCCGATAAAAATTTATTTTCATTTCGATCGATGAATAAAAATGAGGGATTTATATTTGAAATATAAATATCCCTCATGATGAAAATTTTAAATATCTTTAACGATAAATATCCGAACAGAAAAATATTTTATTGATTGTTTTATTTTTGAACTTCTGTTTTGACCAGAGACCGGATTTTAGTACTTTTAAAACAATATTTTCATGTTTTAATCCATAAAAAAACAATCATTGAAGTTTAAAAAAATATTAAAAATCCCTCATGATTTTTATTTGTTCAAAAATTTTGTTCCTTTTTTCAATCCGATGAAAATAAAATATAAAAAAATCGTTTGGGATATTTATCAGTACAGTTCAAAATTATTTTCATCTTTTTTCATCCGATGAAAATAAATTTTGATAGAAAAAATTCAAATTTTATTTCTGTATTTGTCCGTATATAAAACATCTTTAGGACGTTTAAATAGCAATAAATTCAATTATTGTTGCAAATTTTATATTGAAATGGGTTTGGGCAACAAATGGTCGTTGTCTAAGTGCGTTTAAAACGTTTAAAAGTTATTTTGTTTTTGGAAATAGCGACGCGAATCAAAGAAACCACCAATAGTTCCCATTAGAACTATTATCTTTAACTTCGATGTCCTAAAAAATTGCAATAAATTGTAAACATTCATACATTCATTGTTGAAAATTTAAAATTTCATAAACATTTTATTTTTTCAAAGTCTGTTTTGTCTGAAGTTCAAAAATAAAACAATCAATAAAATATTTTTCTGTTCGGATATTTATCGTTATAGATATTTAAAATTTTCATCATGAGGGATATTTATATTTCAAATATAAATCCATCTTTTTTTATTTTTCGATCGAAATGAAAATAAATTTTCATCGGCAATGATATTTATACTTGATGGATTTAAAAAATAAAACGATCTCCGGTCTCTGGTTTTGACTTTGAAAAAATAAAATATTTTTGAAATTTTCAAATTTTCAATAATGAATGTGTTTCCAAATAATTGGAATGTTTTAGGACATCGAAATTAAACCTAATAGTCCTAATGGAACTATTGGTGGTTTCTTTATTTATATTTATATATTATTATTTAAACGTCCTAAAGACTTTTTATACCAGGACAAATCTTCTTCTTCTGTCATCCTTGATTCCCAGTGGAGCATAGGGCCTGGGAGGATGCAGCAATTGCCTGGCGTCTCTAGCTACCAGGTAAGAACTGTACCAATTCCCACTCTAACCTTCTCGTGGTACATCCTGTAAACCTGAGCAACCTAGTTTTAGATGCGGTAAGCAACCCGTGTGGGATTTTAGGTCAGGGCTAATATAAAAGGGAGTTATCTTAGAGCGATTCCAACGTATATGGTCTAAGGGTCTAAGATAATTGTACTAGGTAAAGTACGAAAATGCAGCGTCTGTTCAACATGTTAGTTGCGGCTGCAAGCGGGCGTCAGTCTAGGATCGAGCCGCTCGCTATACAAACGTGGCTTGTGTCTTTGGATCCATCACCCATCGACTTAGCACTTACGATGTTTTAACCATGGAAAGAAACAACATTACTCCAAGGGGTAATCATGCGAGAAATCCCCCTGCTTCGGCAGCTGGAGCAAGGATTTTGGACTTGCCTAATCTATGCAAGAACGTTATGATGAATGAAACCAAATACAGAAATAAAATTTTATTATTTTCTATCAAAATTTTTTTTCATCGGATGAAAAAAGTTGAAAATTATTTTGAACTGATAAATATCCCAAACGATTTTTTTATTTTTTATTTTCATCGGATTGAAAAACGATACAAAATTTTTCGAACAATTAAAAATCTTTAGGGATTTTTATTATTTTTTAAACTTCAATGATAGTTTTTGTATGGATTAAAATATGAAAATATTGTTTTAAAAGTATTAATATTCGGTCTCTGCTGACAATAAAATGTTGAAGACACTTTTCATGTGTTCTTAAATTCCTTTTTTATAGGAGCATTATACCTTTTTTACATGCCGAAGTTTAAGGCTCGAAATTCTTTCTAAACATTTCTGATATGGGGCCAAATTACGGCATTCGATATCGATCGAAATCTTTGATATTTTCAAAAAAAATTTGTATAGCATACTTTAAGGATAAACAAAATTATTTAAAAGGTGCACAGTTTACTATATTTTTTTTTGAATTTATTTGCAAAAGATGAACAGCCCAGCAAAACTTTGGTAATGGCAAGTACTCTGATAACTGGTTACCTTGTAACGACTACAACATACCATCCGAATAAATAATAAGTTATTACAGAAGTACTTATTTGTAATTAAGATGGCAATTTAAACTAAATGGCCCCGGTTCAAATCCCACCAAGGGCAACAATTTTTTTTAGTTTTTTTTTTTATTAAAATAGTCTTTTTAAATGATTTTTGAATTTTAAGAACTTAAATATTATCTTCTGTAAAAAAAATTTGTAAAACTAACTCACGTTAATGAAAAAATACCATCATGAGTTAATTTTGATTATCTAGGGGATGTTGAATACCAAACACGATTCTAATTTGTCTTAACTTGGTAAGCCCAACTTATCTGGGTCATCCTTCATCTCAACTGTGGACACACACCTCCTCATGGTATCACCCGGGGAGCTAGTTTAACACCCATTAATATTGTGAGTTAACATGTTCCGAGAGTTGTCCCATAAGATCGATAAAAATGGGTTAGGATTACGGGCTAGTAACCCTCTCTTGAAAAAAATACAATGAAGAGAATAAAATTAGAATTGAAATGTCCCACTACCTAATGTTAGAGGAGGATGTCCGAAACTTCGATAGAAAGACCAAGTAGAGGAACATTTTTCAAAGCTTGGCCTATAAAATTGGAGAATATTCGCACAAGATCGAAATCCATGGAATTCTAAAATATGCTCGGACTTTGACCTTAACAGGTTGTAACATTTAAGTAAGTAAGAGTCAATTTTATATAAAAACTTATACAAAAAAGAAGATTTAAATTGTTTAAATTTGAAAATAATTTTAAAAAAGTTTTAAAATAATTACAAAAAATCGTATAAAAATATTTTTCCAAAAATTACAACAAAGCAAAAAAAAGCAGGGAAAAACAAAGTTATTTTCACATGATTTTGGATCTAAAAATAAAAATTGTTTATATTAATTATAAGCTGCTAAGTTTTCAATATATGAAGTAGCTCAGTGGAAGAGTCTCTGCCTAGCGGTCGGAGGGTCTGGGTTCGAGCCCCCATGGGATCATAAAAAAAATTTTGTATTTCGTTCAAAAATATATGTTTTTAATAAAACAACAACAAAAAAGTTGTTGCTTTCAAATTGCTTACCCAAGTCATTACTTTTCTGCAATTGGTAAGTACTTGCCTCCAACGACATCCCCATGTTAATGTAATGACTTAAACAGCGAATGAGTAAGTAGTTCGTGTTCAATAGTTTAACTGTTTAACTCATTATTTGGTAATGAAAAGTTTTACTGGGAGTAGTAAAAGAGTTTTAATTGAACAATATATATTTTTAAAAACGAGTCAAAATGGACACCAAATGTCAATAAACTTTTAGCATCGAAGTAACTTTGAACATCCCTAAAGTATACTTCACAATATTCGCTTAAAATTCTGAGTTTCGATCGATATCGAATGCGGTAATTTGGCCCCTGGTTTACTTAATGCTGGAGCTAGTAACATACTATTAGCTATAAGTCTTATTATAAGACTTCCAAACTAACATACCACAAATCCACTTTATACTATAATGATCATTTCTTCTCTATTAGTAGCTACTACAATACCAACATTTACGTATTTATATACAAAATAGAAGAAATTATCTAAACAATTTTAAGCAGGTAACAGAAAAAATAGAGCAAATATCTTAAGGCAAATACACTTTAAATTTCTTGAAACATTGACATAACTGGCAGTTTAATAAAACCGGAAGTGAAGCTTTCTCAGGTTTCTTAAGAAATTTCATTCTAAGCAAACAAAAGATTTCATATCTTTAAGGTCTTTTGTTTTCTTTGAAATAAACTGTATGCAAAAATGTGTTGTATATATATAACCAGAAATCTAGAACATACAACACACAATTATCTGGTATCTTTCTTATTTTGGGAATTCAATTGAAATTCATAGAAGGAAGCAGGAAAACCTATCTTAGATAATGATGCGAATGTAATTATGTCACAAGTGAAATTTAAATTTTAATGGCAGCATTTTAGATATTTTCAAGTGTTATTTGATGTATTCTGTAGTCGTATCTTAAATTTCAAGCATTATTTGATAATGAAAGAATTTTGTCTACTTACCATTCGTTAAGACAACAGAATGACATAAGTATAAAATTTTGTTATATTTTGCAATTGCTGTTAGAAGACCAAACAATTTTGTGACTGAAATTTACGATATATTTAAACAACATTTATATACAATTCCCATAAGAAATCACTTCACTTGTTAGTTTGTTTCAACTGAATCCAATTTGTTTCTAAACAAAGCCAATTGACCAGTGCATTTGTGGAGGAAATTAAATTTTTTTTATTGGCTCAACAAAATGGAATCATCAAAATGTAGGAAAAAAGGAAAATGATGATATATCATCATTCTCCTTTTATTTGGAAATATATACTCGGTTGTATAAAATATAAAAACTAAAATTTACATTAAGACGACCCTTTTCCAAAATTTGAAATATATCGATAAATAGATATACAGTTTTGTGGATTTTTTTATGCATTAACATTTTAGGAGTCACCCTAAAATATTATTATTTCATTATAGTTATACCAAACCATAGCAAATAATATATTTTGTGTTATACAAAACTAATAGGGCATACCAAGACCAGACCTATTTAAAGTAAACTTTATTATCTACAGGCAGAAACATTTGATACCCAGTAAAACTTTTCATTACCAAATAATGAGTTAGACAGTTAAACTATCGAACTACTTACTCATTCGCTGTTTAAGTCATTACATTAACATGGGCATGTCATTGGAGGCAAGTACTTACCAATTGCAGAAAAGTAATGACTTGGGAAAGCAATTTGAAAGCAACAACAACAACAGCAACAACTTTTTTGTTGTTGTTTTATTAAAAACATATATTTTTAAACAAAATACAAAATTTTTTTTATGATGCCATAGAGGCTCGAACCCAGACCCTCCGACTGCTAGGCAGAGACTCTTCCACTGAGCTACTTCATATATTGAAAACTTAGCAGCTTATAATTAATATAAACAATTTTTATTTTTAGATCCAAAATCATGTGAAAATAACTTTGTTTTTCCCTGCTTTTTTTGCTTTGTTGTAATTTTAGGAAAAATATTTTTATACGATTTTTTGTAATTACTTTAAAACTTTTTTAAAATTTTTTTAAAACCTAAACAATTTAAATCTTCTTTTTTGTATAAGTTTTTACATAAGATTGACTCTTACTTACTTTAATGTTACAACCTGTTAAGGTCAAAGTTCGAGCATATTTTAGAATTCCATGGATTTCAATCTTGTGCGATTTTTATCGATCTTATGGGACAACTCTCGAAACATGTTAACTCACAATATTAAAGGGTGTTAAACTAGCTCCGCGGGTTGAGATGAAGGATGATCCAGATAAGTTGGGCTTGCCAAGTTAAGACCAATTAGAATCGTGTTTGGTATTCAACATCCCCTACATAATCAAAATTGACTCATGATGGTATTTTTTCATTAACGTGAGTTAGTTTTACAAATTTTTTTTTACAGAAGATAATATTTAAGTTCTTAAAATTCAAAAATCATTTAAAAAGACTCTTTTAATAAAAAAAAAACTAAAAAAAAATGTTGCCCTTGGTGGGATTTGAACCGGGGCCATTCAGTTTAAATTACCATCTTAATTACAAATAAGTACTTCTGTAATAACTTATTATTTATTCGGATGGTATGTTGTAGTCGTTACAAGGTAACCAGTTATCAGAGTACTTGCAATTACCAAAGTTTTGTTGGGTAAACTATTGAACACGAACTACTTACTCATTCGCTGTTTAAGTCATTACATTAACATGGGGATGTCATTGGAGGCAAGTACTTACCAATTGCAGAAAAGTAATGACTTGGGTAAGCAATTTGAAAGCAACAACAACAGCAACAACTTTTTTGTTGTTGTTTTATTAAAAACATATATTTTTAAACGAAATACAAAATTTTTTTTATGATGCCATAGAGGCTCGAACCCAGACCCTCCGACTGCTAGGCAGAGACTCTTCCACTGAGCTACTTCATATGTTGAAAACTTAGCAGCTTATAATTAATATAAACAATTTTTATTTTTAGATCCAAAATTATGTGAAAATAGCTTTGTTTTTCCCTAATTTTTTTTGGTTTGTTGTAATTTTTGGAAAAATATTTTTATACGATTTTTTGTAATTATTTGAAAACTTTTTTAAAATTATTTTAAAACTTAAACAATTTAAATCTTTTTTTTTTGTATAAGTTTTTACATAAGATTGACTCTTACTTACTTAAATGTTACAACCTGTTAAGGTCAAAGTCTGAACATATTTTAGAATTCCATGGATTTCGATCTTGTGCGAATATTATCCAATTTTATAGGCCAAGCTTTGAAAAATGTTCCTCTACTTGGTCTTTCTATCGAAGTTTTGGACATCCTCCTCTTATATTAAGTAGTGGGACATTTCAATTCTAATTTTATCCTCTTCATTGTATTTTTTTTTCAAGAGAGGGTTACTAGCCCGTAATCCTAACCCATTTTTATCGATCTTATGGGACAACTCTCGGAACATGTTAACTCACAATATTAATGGGTTTTAAACTAGCTCCCCGAGTGATACCATGTGGAGGTGTGTGTCCACAGTTGAGATGAAGGATGACCCAGATAAGTTGGGCTTACCAAGTTAAAACCAATTAGAATCGTGTTTGGTATTCAACATCCCCTACATAATCAAAATTGACTCATGATGGTATTTTTTCATTAACGTGAGTTAGTTTTACAAATTTTTTTTTACAGAAGATAATATTTAAGTTCTTAAAATTCAAAAATCATTTAAAAAGACTCTTTTGATAAAAAAAAAACTAAAAAAATGTTGGCCTTTTTGGGATTTGAACCGGGGCCATTCAGTTTAAATTACCATCTTAATTACAAATAAGTACTTCTGTAATAACTTATTATTTATTCGGATGGTATGTTGTAGTCGTTACAAGGTAACCAGTTATCAGAGTACTTGCCATTACCAAAGTTTTGCTGGGTACATTGTGGCACTTTCTGGTGACCTAACAAATTAGTATAATTGAACAAGTAATAAAGTGCTATAGTCGATCATGCCCGACCGATATGATACCCTCCACCATTGAGGCACATATCAGTTATCTATATCTATAAAAAAATGTCCGCGTCTGTTTGTATATTGTTTGTTGGGAAGGATCTCCGAAACTACCTGACCGATTTTTATGAAATTTTGATAGTGTAGTATGGGGCAAAAATTGGGAAATAATTTTTACAAGAAAAAATAATAGAATATTTAAAAGAACTAACTAACACAGCTTTATTTCAAATCGTGAAAGACGAAAACCCATGAGGTAGTTTAAAAGTTATTGCAGTTTTCCCCCGAAAATTCATGGCCTTGAAAACGTTCCTAAGGATATGCACCTAAAATTGTATGTTGTAAATTAAGAAATTCTAAAGCTAGACATGATTTATCATTAAATGGCTTGTTTCTAGTAAACAGTTCGGTTTTGTGAAAATACAATCAAATTTAGTTAGTTTTTTCATGTTGGAAAATGGTGCATTTTTCTCAGGTCGGTTTCAAGAATCATTTTTTAATTTTTTGAAAATTTTGTTCAACAAATATTATTAATTTAGAATTTCCTCTCTAGTGTATTAAAACAAACTAATTATTACATGATATTTGGTAATCTCGCTATGAAAATTTTCAGAAAATCCAAATTTTGATATTTGACGCGGTGAAGAAAGGGTTAATCTCGTCCAATATTAAAAAAAACCCTTTAGCATAGGTTTTCCATAAACGAAGCAATAATATAAATTATCTTTCTTGTTAAAATTGAATACAAGTAAAATTTACCGAGCATTTACTCGAATTTGGCCCAAAAATTTACATTTTCGCGAAATTCTTCAATTTGAAATCGCAGGTACGGCGAAACGGTTCAAGATATCGACCTAACTTTTTGGGGGTTTTTTCCCCATTTGTCTGTTTTAACACATTGGAGAGCAAATTTTAAATTTGTAATATTTGTTGTACAAAATTTTCAAAAAATTAAAAAATTATTTTTGAAACCGACCTGAGAAAAATGTACCATTTTCCAACATGAAAAAAAACTAAGTAAATTTTATTATATTCAAACAAAACATAACTATTTACTAGTAACAAGCCATTAAATGATAAATCATGTCTAACTTTGGAATTTCTTTATTTACAACATACAATTTTTGATGCATATCCTTAGGCGCGTTTTCAAGGACATGAATTTTCGGGGGAAAACTGCAATAACTTTTTAACTACCTCATGGATTTTCGTCTTTCATGATTCAAAATCAAGCTGTGTTAGTTCTCTATTTATTTTTTCTTGTAAAAATTATTTATTTTTGGTCTAAAAATCGCAAAAACAAAAAAATTTCCCCATTTTTTCCACTTTTCCCCATACAAATGGGCTCTTAAACTTTTGGAGCCGATGCGCGCCCAAAGAACGTTGTCCGATTTGGTTCAAATTTTCAGATATAAACTTTTAGACCTAGTGTCACAATATTCCGTAGAAAAAGTTATAAAATTCGAAAAATCATTTTCCTTCATACAAAAAATTGTCACCCTATTATGGCATATTTTGTAAAAAGTTCTGTAGCATGTCATTAAGTTGATGCAAAGGCCTTGCATTTCGATTCTAAATATGAAGAGTTCGATGATATTGTCTTTGGCAAGTGCCAAGTCCATCCTGACTACTCTGACCGAATTTTCTTCGGAAGGAAATGACATGAACTATTCGAATCCTTATTTATGTATCTTAAGCATTTTAAACACTGATTAGGTATTTTAAGAATATATTGTTTGCATTAACTCCGAGTGGTTTTAATGAAAATAAGCAGTCGTATACGTAATAACTAGTGGATGAATATATTTCGATATCAATCATACGCGCTGATGGGCGGCATAATAACTAATTATATCTGTGACAATAAATGATAATGGTTTGACCGTTAGTGGTTTTTCATTTTAATACATATTCCTATTCTCTAGATCAGAACCCAGCAAAACTTTGGTAATTGCAAGTACTCTGATAACTGGTTACCTTGTAACGACTACAACATACCATCCGAATAAATAATAAGTTATTACAGAAGTACTTATTTGTAATTAAGATGGTAATTTAAACTGAATGGCCCCGGTTCAAATCCCACCAAGGGCAACATTTTTTTTAAGTTTTTTTTTATTAAAAGAGTCTTTTTAAATGATTTTTGAATTTTAAGAACTTAAATATTATCTTCTGTAAAAAAAAAATTGTAAAACTAACTCACGTTAATGAAAAAATACCATCATGAGTCAATTTTGATTATGTAGGGGATGTTGAATACCAAACACGATTCTAATTGGTCTTAACTTGGCAAGCCCAACTTATCTGGGTCATCCTTCATCTCAACTGTGGTTGAGATGGTATCACCCGCGGAGCTAGTTTAACACCCATTAATATTGTGAGTTAACATGTTCCGAGAGTTGTCCCATAAGATCGATAAAAATGGGTTAGGATTACGGGCTAGTAACCCTCTCTTGAAAAAAAATACAATGAAGAGGATAAAATTAGAATTGAAATGTCCCACTACCTAATGTTAGAGGAGGATGTCCGAAACTTCGATAGAAAGACCAAGTAGAGGAACATTTTTCAAAGCTTGGCCTGTAAAATTGGAGAATATTCGCACAAGATTGAAATCCATGGAATTCTAAAATATGCTCGGACTTTGACCTTAACAGGTTGTAACACTTAAGTAAGTAAGAGTCAATCTTATGTAAAAACTTATACAAAAAAGAAGATTTAAATTGTTTAGGTTTTAAAAAAATTTTAAAAAAGTTTTAAAGTAATTACAAAAAATCGTATAAAAATATTTTTCCAAAAATTACAACAAAGCAAAAAAAAGCAGGGAAAAACAAAGTTATTTTCACATGATTTTGGATCTAAAAATAAAAATTGTTTATATTAATTATAAGCTGCTAAGTTTTCAACATATGAAGTAGCTCAGTGGAAGAGTCTCTGCCTAGCAGTCGGAGGGTCTGGGTTCGAGCCCCCATGGGATCATAAAAAAAAATTTTGTATTTCGTTTAAAAATATATGTTTTTAATAAAACATCGACAAAAAAGTTGTTGCTGTTGTTGTTGTTGCTTTCAAATTGCTTACCCAAGTCATTACTTTTCTGCAATTGGTAAGTACTTGCTTCCAATGACATCCCCATGTTAATGTAATGACTTAAACAGCGAATGAGTAAGTAGTTCGTGTTCAATAGTTTAACTGTTTAACTCATTATTTGGTAATGAAAAGTTTTGCTGGGAATCTATCACTCTAGCTAAGTTTGAAACATAAAATCTTTTAGACAAAACACTTAATATATCAAAACATGAAATTTCGATTTAAGCCATTATAATTTATTGCCACAGATATGTATGACAACATCTACAGCTACCTCCAAAGATAGGAAAACAGAAATGGCACCCTTTACCGATCTAAATCGAAGCCTTTTTACACACATCTCATGCCTTTTATGATCTGACTGGAATGTCTCCTTAAAAGATTTCACAGTATTAACGACTAACATTCAACTGCAAAACAAATAAATCTATTAAGTCTCATTGATTAATAAAAATTTATTTTAGTAATAAAACAAAAATGAAATATTACTTTTTGAGCAATAAAAACCGTTAAACATCCATCACAGCTGTTTTTGGAAATTGATGAAGTAGTGAAAGTTTAATTGGAAAATACAAGAATAAATTTCAATAAAGACAAATTAACAAATTGTTTAATAATATTGGTTTATTGTACTTTTAGCAAAAGGAAATTTATTGATTGTATTTATCAAATTATTACGACATCTTTAATATAAATTACAAATTTACCAATAGAAATAACAGGAGATATAACCAGGCTTAATTTTCTGGTAATAAATATCAATATTCTCACGAGATATTTGTATCATTTCCTTTAAGGGCAATAAGAAGCGATATTAAATTTATCAACATTAATGTGTTTCCCGAATCGGGATTATATGGGAGCTCTAACTAAGTATGAACCAATTTCGTTCATTTTCAATACACAACTTTTTCAAGATATCGAAAATAATTTTGTAAAATTTTGTTTCTCTAGCTCTTTTCGTTAAGGCACTATCGCGCTTTTATCGGAGGACAGACGGACATAAATCCGTCTGTCATTTCGTTTGTAATTTCCTTAATATTGGCTCAAAAACCATAATTAAAGCATATTCTGAATCCTTATGAAATCCTAAGACGATTGAGCGATGTCCGTCTATCTGTCTGTTGTCGGCACGATAAAACCTTAACGAAAGGATATAGGTCACTGAAATTTAGCACAAATAGCTTTCATTTCTTGGAAAATTTTGGTATTGAAATTGGGCAAAGTCGGTTCACATTTGACCATAGCTCCCATATAACCTCTTCTAGGCTTATCGCTTATTAATAATAAATGACAAATTATAACAGATATGACGACAAAATTTGGTATCTAGAAGATACCATAGAAAATTTCATCGAAATCGGTTCACATTTTACCATAGAGCCCATACAAAAAACTTACGGAAACAGCCTTAATTTCATCTGAAATACACCTTCATGCCAATAAATTATAAACTGTAATAGCTTTGGCCACTAAATTTAGCACAAAGAAATCGATGTGAATACCAGCCAGTGTGCAATTTTGTCACAATCGGTTACCATTTTACCATAGCTCCCATATAAAAAACTTACGGAAACACAAAAATACAAAAAGAAAGACGGTTTATGTCCGTCTGTCCGTCAGATAAAAGCGCAATAGCTCCTTAACTACATGAGCTAGAGAGACAAAATTGTGCAAACGTATATCAAAACAAGTAAAAAAGCGCTATAGTCGGTCAAGCCGACCATACGATACCCTTCACCACTAAGGTCAAAGGTGTTATTTTTCCTGTATAAAGATAAATATTTGCTAAATTTTGCCATCATACAAACATTTTCTCAAAACGTATATATTCAACCTGTTTCCGTCATTTGGACTAATATGAGAGCTAGGGTCAAATGTGGACCGATTATCTCGAAATTTGGCAAATTGATTACAGTTGTTACAAAAATTATGTATGCAAAAAATAAACTCATTATCTTTAGATTTACGAGCGTTTTAGTGATTTTTTGTCTCATCTAGTGCGTTTTTAAAGAAGAGTTTGTATGGGAGCTATGGTCAAATGTGGACCGATTTCAACGAAATTTGGTAGTGATTTAGGTTTACATAAGCAGTATTTATTTTAAATTTCATGAAAAAATATTGATATTTGTGGCCAATAGAGCAATTCCGGGAAGTAGGACCTATGGGAGGTACCATAAATAATGGACCGATTTTGACCAATTACAATAGCCATGGTTCCATTATCAAAGAAATTATTTGTGCCAAATTTCATCAAATTATCTTTAGAATTGCGACCTGTAGTTTGATTACATGGTTTACATGGGGGTCCAGCCAGCCGTCCAGCCAGACGGACGGACGGACGGACATCGCTAAATCGACTCAGAAAGTGATTCTAAGTCTATTGGTATACTAAAAGGTGGGTCTAAGATAAATATTTCTATGCGTTACAAACATCAGCACAAACTTATAATACCCTTTCCACCTATGGTGGTGAAGGGTATAAATACTGAAATTGTGTACTGAAAATGGGCAAAATCGGTTCACATTGAGTTAGAGCACCCATATAGCCCCGCGCCGGGAAACACATGAATGCTGATAAATGGAATACAATTGTAATAGCTATGACGACTGAATTTATAATAGAGACGTTTTATGCAACTATTGGTCAGTATATTAAATTTAATAGGAATCGGTCCATATTTGACTATAGCTTTCATATAAAAAACACTCCCGGATACCAAAACAAATGTAGCAAAGGCCAGTTAAAAGCAATTAAATTAGAAACTGTGGCAGTTATGGCCACAGTAACTTCTGGTGGTAAGGACTGCCTATATTTGATGATAATTCTTGGACACGTGTTTCAAAACACTAGATGAGAAGTTTTGTCTCACCTGTCTTATAGCCCAGACGTAGACCCCTCCGACTACCATTTGTTTCGATCGATGCAGAACTTCTTTAATGGAATACGCTTGACTTCAGAGCAAAATATTACAAATTGGCTGGATTCATTCTTTACCTCTAAACTGGAGCTGTTATTTTTTGTCGGAATCCATATGCCACCAGAGAAATGGGATATATTAACGAGTCTATTTTGTACATGAGTTTCATACCAATTCTATCTAATTTTGTTTAAACCTATGTCGGATCAAAAATGTGACTTCTAGATAGTTTTTAATTTTGAGAGCTTATAGTTCCCCTCCTGATAAATCTACAGACTCTAAATGTGAAATTTCATGATAATCGGGCTCACGGTTTAAAAGTTTTTAAATTATTATCCTAAGTATTTTTTTCAACCCACACGACGTCGCACGTGTTAGTCCAGTAAGGGCTTACCGCAGATTGAGGACGCTGCACTATGGTATTTCTGCTGCAAAAAAGGCATTTTTTGACTATCACTTTTCAAAAATCTAATAATGCCATTTGATAGAGAAGAATCTGGCAATGAAAAATCTATATTTTTTTCCTAAGATATATATACATATATATAGAAAAAATCGGTTGAAGTCAGCTAAATGTTGTGAAACAAAAATTTATGGTAAACTTATTGAAATTTTAAGGCTTATGTATCAAAGATATTTCAAGTGGCAAAATGTAGGTGTGAATTTTATTGAAGTCTGAGATCTTGTGTTTGTTTTAAAGAAAAAAAAAGAGTTTACTGCATACATAGTTTGGGAGATATGAGCGCATCAAGATTATCCTATAAAATTTAGCATTGGCAGTTTTCGTTGGAGAAAAAGTCAGTTGGCTCGGTTTACCTCCGTGCTCTTAGTATAATGAAATGAAAGACAAAAGGCTTTTCTTTCGAATTAGCTAAAATAATTTAGCAACTTTTGTCAAACTTTTGAAAAAATCAAAATTTAGTAAAAAAAAGTCTGGAATATTGCTTATAATAAAAAACCATTGCATACCTTCAGGCTTAAGTTTTTAATCAAATTGCAGTTATTAATCCTACCAACCTTATAAAAATGTTTCGGAATTGGATGATGTAGTTAAGGAAACGATAATTAATGAATAAAATATTTAAATATTGGCTTTAACCGGATTTCAACTGAAATTGGTAGAACTCTTTTTTAGATCAGAAAATAAAAGTGTGCCGAATTTTATCAAATTGTGGGTTATACATTGAAATGTGAAAAAATGGGGGTCCAAGGGAGGTACCTCAAGGAGTCGTCGGATTTCAACCAAAATTAGTAGGGCTTTTTTCAGGATAAAAAAATAGAAGTGTGCCAAATTTTATAAAATTCTATTGAAAATTGGGGTTTATACATTGAGAAGAAAAATAAGTGAAAAAATGGGGGTCCAAGGGAGGTACCTCAAGGAGTCGTCGGATTTCAACCAAAATTAGTAGGGCTCTTTTCTGGATCAAAAAATAGAAGTGTGCCAAATTTTATCAAATTCTATTGAAAATTGGGGTTTATACATTGAGAAGAAAAATAAGTGAAAAAATGGGGGTCCAAGGGCGGTACCTTAAGGAGTCGTCGGATTTCAACCAAAACTAGTGGAGCTCTTTTTTTGGTCAAATAATAGAGTTATGCCGATTTTCATGAAATTCTGTTGAAAATTGCGGGTTATACATTGAGAAGAAAAATAAGTAAAAAATGGGGGTCCAAGGGAGGTACCTCAAGGAGTCGTCGGATTTCAAAGTTTTTTTGAATTTTTCTTATCTATATAAAACTAAATAAGTGTGCCAAATTTCATTGTTGTAGGATAACTCCTTCCATTTTTTGCAGTTAGATGTATGAAGAAATCTCACTGTGCGCTGTGGTAATTAATAATTTTCATAGAAATCATTAATTTCAGAAATTGACAGGGGCTCGATCCTAGGCAGAATATGGTAAGTAATGATTGGAAGTCTAACCAATTAAACCACAGCATCCAAAAACCATTCACTTTCTAAATAAGTAATTGTGGATGACTGCAAAGATATCAGCGGTACTTGTTGGACATATCGTAAGTAAATTGGGGTAATTGTAGAAAAGAGACCTATTTTGAGGCTATGCACAATCTATCAATGGGTGTAAGCCTCAATTTAAGAAAAGTTTTGTTGCTTAAAATATGAACCTTTTAGATAAATGGACCGATTTATTTAAACCGATTTCTAATTATAGCCATTTTTGTTTCGGTATATTTAAGTAAGTAGGACTGTATTGCATTTTTGATTTCCTTTTCCTATTTTACTTAACTTCAATAACTTTATAATGCAGAATTTTTAACATGTTACCTTTTGTATTATTGAAAAAATAAGAAATACTTTATTCTTTTTGTATCAAGCAGTTGATAACAATAAAATACAAATGCACAAGTTGTTGTGAGATAAGAAAATGTCTTTTGTATTTACTCTGAGAATATTTTTTTTAATATTTAGATACATTTGTACGAATGTATTTGTATAACTATTTATAAATATGACAATAAAATATTTATAAACTGCAAGAGTTGTGAGTATGAATGAAATTATAAAGGTTTATGAATTTCGAAGTATAACATTCTTATATAAGAGAAAACTACTTAGAGATTGAAAATGGATGTTTAAAGTCTACCAACTATTACATACATATATAAAAATATAAACAACAATTTTCTAATGATCATAATCTCGTATGTGTATCTTAATACAGGCAAGACTTTTCAATTGAGTTTTACAAAAGTTTATTTTTAATAGCTTTACATTGTGTTGAGAATATGTGTTTAGGAACCAGAAGTCTTGTGTCTCATTTGCTTTAATAAATAAAACAATCAAAATTTTATTTTATTTATTCAAATTTGTAACTATATATATATGTATATATGTATACATAGTTACAAAAAATATAGGTATACAAATATTATAAAAAAAATGTTGAAAAGAAATTTCTAAATTATCTGTAGTCAATTTAAATAACATATATAAAACTTTTGCATGAATATACTAAATTTCTTCCTATAGCCAATATTTCTATATAAATAAATTTCTTCCTTGAGGTCAACTTTTCTATAGAAATATCCAACTATAGTCAATTTTTCTTAAAAATTTTCTTTTATCGTCACCTTTTCTTTAGAAATATCCACCTATAGTCAAGTTTTTGATCGAAATAAACTTCTATCGCCAATGCTTCTATATGTAGAAATATTCTTTTTTCGTCAAAGTTTCTTTAGAAATATCCCCCTATAGTCAATTTTGCTATAGAAATATTCTTCTATCGTTAATGTTTCTGTAGAAAAACCCTTGTATCCTCAACATTTGCTTTAGAAGTATTCATCTATAGTCAACTTGTCAATAGTAAGTAAGTTTTTCTATAGTAATATCCTCCTATAATAAATTTTTCTATAAAAATATTTTTCTATCGTCAACTTTTCTAAAGAAATATCCTCCTATTGTCAACTTTTCCATATTCTTCTATCATCAACTTTTCCTTTAAAAAATATTCTTCTATCTTCAAGTTTTCTATAAAAATAGTCAATTTTTCGATAGAAATATTCTTTATCGTCAACGTTTCTATGGAAATATCCTTCTGTCGTCAACTTTTCTGTAGAAATATTATTCTATCGTCAACGTTTCTATAGAAATATACTTTTATAGAAATATCATTCTGTTTTCATCCTCCTATAGTCAACTTTTCGATAGAAATATTCTTCTATCGTCAACTTTTCAATAGGAATATCCTCCTGTAGTAATTTTTCTTCTATCGTCAAATATCCTTCCGTAGTAATTTTTCTATAGAAATATCCTAATTTAATAAATTTTTCTATAGAAATATTATTCTATTGTCATTTTTTCTATAGAAAACTTCTTCTATCGTCAACTTTTCAATAAGAATATCCTCTTGAAGTAATTTGTCTATTGAAATATCCTTCTATAATAAATTTTTCTATAGAAATATTCTCTATTGTCAACTTTTCTATAGAAATATTATCCTATAGTCAACGTTTCTATAAAAATATCTCCTATAGTCGAATTTTCTTTAGAAATATCTTCCTATAGTCAACTTTTCTATAGAAATATTTCTCTATCGTAAACTTTTCTATAAAAATATTCTTCTATCGACAACTTGTCTATAAAAAACTTTTCGACAGAAATATTCTTTATCGTCAACGTTTCTATAGAAATATCCTTCCATCGTAAACTTTTCTGTAGAAATATTATTCTATCGTCAACGTTTCTATAGAAATATACTTTAATAGAAATATCCTTGTGTTTTCAACTTTTCTATAAAAATATCTTCTTATAGTCAACTTTTCGAAAGAAATATTCTTCCATCGTCAACTTTTCTATAGAAAAATTCTTCTATTTTCAACTTTTCAATAGGAATATCCTCCTGTAGTAATTTTTCTGTAGAAATATCCTATTATAATTAATTTTTCTATAGAAAAATTCTTTTATCGTCAATTTTTAATAGGAATATCCTCCTATAGTAAATTTTTCTCTAAAAGTATTCTTCTATCGTCAACTGTCAACTTTTCTATAGAAATAACATCCTATTGTCAAATTTTCTATTAAAATATCCTCCTCTCGTAAACTTTTCTGTGCAAATATCCTCCTATAGTCAACTTTTTTATAGAAATGTTCCTCTATCGTCAAATTTTCTAAAAAAATATTCTTATGTCGACAACTTTTCTATAAAAATAGTCAACTTTTCGATAGAAAATTTTTTTATCGTCACAGTTTCTATAGAAATATCCTTCTATTGTCAACTTTTCTATAGAAATATTTTTCGATCGTCAACGTTTTTATAGAAATATACTTTTATTCGTAGCTTTTCTATTTAAATATCCATTTCTAAAGAAATATCCTTCTGTTTTCAATTTTTCTATAGAAATAACCTCCTATGGTCAACTTTTCGATAGAAATATTCTTCTATCGTTAACTTTTCGATAGAAAAACTATTCTGTCGTCAACTTTTCTATACAAATATTCTTCTATCGTCAACACTTTCATAGAAACAAACTTCTGTCGTCAACTTTTTTATAAAAATAATTTTCTATCGTTAACTTTTCTATACAAATATTCTTCAATCATAAACTTACATAAATATTCTCCTATAGTCAACTTTTCTATTGAAATATTATGCTATCGCCAACTCTTCCATAGAAATAATCTTCCATCGTCAACTTTTCTATACAAATAATTTTCTATCGTCAACTTTTTTATAAAAGTTTTTTTCTATAATAAACTTTTCTACAGAGATATTCTCCTATAGCCAACTTTTCTATAGAAATATTCTTCCGTCGTCAACTTTTCTATGTAAATATTTTCCTATAGTTATTTTTGCTACAAAAGCATTATTCTATAGTCAACTTCTCTATAGAAATATCCTTCTATAAATTTATATTTCTATACAAATATCTTCCTATAGTTAACTTTTTTAAAGAAATATCCTTCTACCCTCAACTTTTCTACAAAAATATTCTACTATATTCAACTTTTTTTTTATTGAAATAATCTCTTATATTCAACGTTTAAGTCGTTAACGTTTCTATTGAAACATAATTGACAACTTTTTCAATAGTGTTTCACCCTTAACTTAATTTTTGTATAGAAACTTTTTATAGAAAGATCAACGTTCCATACAAATATTCTTATATCGTCAATTTTTCTTAAGAAATATCCTTCTATAGTCAGTTTTTCTATAGAAATATTTCTCTATCGTCAACGTTTCTATAGATATATCAATTTATTCTATAGAAGTATTCTGTCGCCAAAATTTCTACAGTCTTTACTCTATCGCATAGAAATATTTTCCTATAGTCAAATTTTATATAGAAATATTCTATCGTCAACTCTTAACAATATCCTTCTATAGTAAAATTTTCTAATGAAATAAATTCCTATCGTTAATTTTGACATAATCCAAACCCACATGACTACGAGTAATAGAATCCAAATATGAACTAAAACAACTTTACTTAATATTATTAAATTCAAAATTAAATGTTTGGAGTTATTGTATTTTTCCCGAAATTTTGTGTCCATGGTGACATGCCTAAGAATATGCAGCAATTTTTTTTTACTTCAGAAAGGAAATTGCGAAATATTCCTCGTACAAGCGTGGGTCAGTCTAAATGTGAGTACGAATGTATTTACTCATTTACAGACTGAACTATATATTATTACTAGCGTATCCTGCGGTCGACACAATCGACCGTCATCTAGTTAATTGTGAATACAAATTCCCTGTGAAATTTCGTTTTTTTTTTTAATTTTCTTATACATATTGTTAAACGTATCAAAAATTGTGGAATAAACTTTGGAACAGGGTTTTTTTTCTTTTTTTCCACTAAATTCGAGTTTTAAGAGTTCTAGATATATATTTACTGAAAATTATTCTTAAACTAATCTTTAAAACTATAAAAAACGGGAACGGAAAATATTGTTTGTCATAGGCCTCAATTTAAAATTGTAAGAATCTTAACTCGTTACAATCAGAGCTTTAAGTCAAAAATGAGAGTGTCGATGTAAAAAGTTTTTGAAATTGCTCGGGCTAATCGGATATGTGGAGAAATTGATCTCACTGATTTCTATGTCACTCCCTATAACTGAGCGTCAAATTGGCCAAATTGGCAAAACTATAATTACAAATTGTGTAGCTCTCGAAGAGTTTACTGATTCAAAATATTCTATAATTAACCATTTTTGCATATCATCAGAAGTGAATGAGAAGGAAAAAGTGTTAGACTTATTAGCTCTTATCAAAACAACGTGGTATCGATGTCAAAATCGGACTCTGTGTAGTGATGAACAGATAAACTTGTAAGCATTGCTGACAGAGTGACAAAAATGATGGGATAAATCAAAGTCTTATTCAACTTTTTAACAAATATCGTAATATTTCAAATTTATTATCATTTTACTGCATAATTAACCGCGAGAATCACAGAGCGAAGTACTTGGAATCTGTAGAAACTTACACTATCCGATCGGAATGTAATAACGAAATTAATGTACCTTATTGATATTATAGCATTTTCTAAACAATACATTTGACTTTGTAAAATATAAACATTAAGTATGAAACACAATTGGAACGAACGACCAATTTTTCGGAACGAATATTCGTCGTTAGAAATAGAACATATGGGTTTATATGAAAGTGCTCACAATAGATGCGTACGACGAAATTCGTTGTGCGTATCAAATAGTGCGATAGGTTTATTTCTATTTCATACGCAGACGAACGACGATTAAACTAGTTTAGAGTGGCTGTATTTCTATTTCTGTTCGAAAATATTATAAATTATATGTGTTTTTGTAAAATATGGTCACCTTATAAATTGTAAACAAAAAAAAAATTATTTCAAATAAAAATTTTTTTTTTTTTTTGTTTAGGACCAGCACTCAGGGGATGACCCCTACATATGCAATGCATTGTGTTGGAACTAGGAAAATAGGTTATGGGAGGGTGGATAGATAGAGTAGTGTTTATGGACATTTGATTTAAACTTCCCTATATTGCAACTGGCAGGGAAAACTTCTGCGGGAAGTAAATTCCACATACGAACTGTACGGCTAAAGAATGAATTTTCTCTGTAGTGTGTTGTTCTGTCTACTGGCCAATCGACTACGAAGGGATGAGCTCTAATAGATAGACGTGTATTACGTAAAAAAATTCGAGTTTCGGGAACAAGTTCCCTGATTTCATTAGAGCACATTCCAAAGTAGTAACGATAGAACAGTGTGACACAACCCACATTGCGACGGTGCTCTAGTGAATCAATAGAGTTGGATACCCTACTGTCACCAATAAGCACCTTCGCCCTCTCCTGCACTCGGTCGAGAAGCTCCAAAATAGACTTTGAAGCCCCGGCCCAAACATGAGAGTTGTATTCCATTTTCGGTCGGATATAGGTGGTGTAAATATTAAGGAGATCAGATGGAGTGAAGTATCTCTTACACCGTTTAAGAAAACCTAGACACTTGAATGCTTCTTTCGACACTTGAAAAATGTGGTCAGTCCAACGGACATCACATTGAATTCTCATGCCCAGAACATCAAGAGTATCTGATTCTTTGATATTTTCACCACCCATTAATACAGATGAAGTAACATGTTCCGCCGTGCGTTTGTGCGTAAGCATACAACACTGAGTTTTCCGCGCATTAAAATCGACTCTATTCGCACGACCCCATTCTGAGATTGTTTCTAAATCGCGGTTTAATGATTCATTCATGTTTTGCCTCATAGTGCCAATCTCTAAAAGGTTTGGTCTATGGTTGAATGAATACGAATGGCAAATGTTACTATCATCTGCAAAAGAGTAGATAGGATTGGAAGTTTGACGTAGAAGGTCGTTTATAAAGATAAGAAATAGAGTAGGAGAAAGAACGGAGCCTTGCGGTACCCCTGAATTTAGCTTGAACTCGTTGGATGAGATCCCATCTATAACAACTCTTATAGTGCGATCTCTGAGGAAGCTCGATATAAATCGAGAGAAGTTATCACCGACACCAAAAGCAATAAGTTTTGATAGAAGTGCTACGTGCCACACTCTATCAAACGCCTTGGAAATATCAAATATCGGTAACATCCTTTTTGGATATAAGTCACAATGTTCTTATCCAACTCTTTTCTACTGTGGCTTTTAAAAAAATATGCCATTGTAAAATGGCTCTTATTGGCCTCATGCGTGCCCTTCCACGCAACATTATTTTATTTTTAATACAATATTTATCCCTCAATCACTCGAAGTAATAGATTATATCCCAATAAATCAACCCAAAAAAACAAAATTCTATAAAAATGCAACTTCATATAATTAAAATTTGAAAGGTTTACATTTTAAGCACTTTTTTGTCATATCTTCCAAAATATTATTTTGTCTTTCACTCCCTCACCCCAAATAATAAAAACAATATCAATGATTTTTGTTGCTATTATTTTACAAAACAAAAACATTTGTTTAATTGTAGTTAAATACTCTTTATTTCTATCTTTGTCTACCACTATCTCCCCACAAATATACTCTTTAATTCTCATCACCCTCTCACCAAAAATAATAATAACAAAAGAAAACATGTTTGCATATAATTTCCCAGTAAAACTTTTCATTACCAAATAATGAGTTAAACAGTTAAACTATTGAACACGAACTACTTACTGATTCGCTGTTTAAGTCATTACATTAACATGGGGATGTCATTGGAGGCAAGTACTTACCAATTGCAGAAAAGTAATGACTTGGGTAAGCAATTTGAAAGCAACAACAACAACAGCAACAACTTTTTTGTTGTTGTTTTATTAAAAACATATATTTTTAAACGAAATACAAAATTTTTTTTATGATCCTATGGGGCTCGAACCCAGACCCTCCGACTGCTAGGCAGAGACTCTTCCACTGAGCTACTTCATATGTTGAAAACTTAGCAGCTTATAATTAATATAAACAATTTTTATTTTTAGATCCAAAATCATGTGAAAATAACTTTGTTTTTCCCTGCTTTTTTTTTGCTTTGTTGTAATTTTTGGAAAAATATTTTTATACGATTTTTTGTAATTATTTTAAAACTTTTTTAAAATTATTTTAAAACTTAAACAATTTAAATCTTCTTTTTTGTATAAGTTTTTACATAAGATTGACTCTTACTTACTTAAATGTTACAACCTGTTAAGTTCAAAGTCCGAGCATATTTTACAATTCCATCGATTTCGATCTTGTGCGAATATTCTGCAATTTTATAGGCCAAGCTTTGAAAAATGTTCCTCTACTTGGACTTTCTATCGAAGTTTCGGACATCCTAATCTAACATTAGGTAGTGGGACATTTCAATTCTAATTTTATCCTCTTCATTGTATTTTTTTTTCAAAAGAGGGTTACTAGCCCGTAATCCTAACCCATTTTTATCGATCTAATTGGACAACTCTCGGAACATGTTAACTCACAAAATTAATGGTTGTTAAACTAGCTCCCCGGGTGATACCATTAGGAGGTGTGTGTCCATAGTTGAGATGAAGGATGACCCAGATAAGTTGGGCTTACCAAGTTAAGACCAATTAGAATCGTGTTTGGTATTCAACATCCCCTACATAATCAAAATTGACTCATGATGGTATTTTTTCATTAACGTGAGTTAGTTTTACAAATTTTTTTTTACAGAAGATAATATTTAAGTTCTTAAAATTCAAAAATCATTTAAAAAGACTCTTTTAATAAAAAAAAACTAAAAAAATTGTTGCCCTTGGTGGGATTTGAACCGGGGCCATTCACTTTAAATTAACATCTTAATTACAAATAAGTACTTCTGTAATAACTTATTATTTATTCGGATGGTATGTTGTAGTCGTTACAAGGTAACCAGTTATCAGAGTACTTGCCATTACCAAAGTTTTGCTGGGTTCTTTTGTTTGATTCTTAATAATGAATTTCCTATGCATGTGAGTTTCCTTTATTGTGTTAGTAACATTTTTAAATACTGAACCGATTCCTAAAAACTGAACCGATTTCAATAAAATATAAATTTGTCTGATCTACGGAAAAATACCTTTGAAATGGTATAAAATTTTCCAAAATAGAGTGTATAATTTAAGCGTAAAAGGGGATAATAAATGGGTGCTTGCGTATTAAATAATATTATAGATATGTATATGACCCATAAACACACATTCATACATACATGCATACATAATATGATTTGCTTATGATTTTACCCATATCTCGTTGGCCCTTAAATTATGATACCAAGTAATTGCATGGAATACTGCAAGCATGCATTGTTATAACAACATGTAAATGAAGGCCATTTGCTATAAACAATGTTTATTAGTGTTTAACTGTGAAAAGAAACATCTTATGTATATAGTTAGTTAAAGGATATGTTAAGTATTATAAATTTGCATTGTGGAAATTCGTCTTCAAAATATAACTATTATTTATTTGGGACACTCTTATGTACATGTGTGCTTTTGCAGGTACTTACAAACACAGTTTCTATTTATAAAAGATCATTGAACCAAAGTCTGTTCGAGAAAATTAAAAATAATTTTATCTTGGCTGAGATTTTATGAGCGTTTTATATTAACTTATATTTTTATGTATTTCTATACATAACATGTGTACAATAAATGATAAAGCATATTTACTTTTTATACCCTTAAGGAAATAATGATTGTATGTATAATATTATGGTATACTCGATTATAAATAACAGTCGAACAAACTAGTGAGATTATTGTGTTTTTATACCCTTCACCAACATTGGTGGAAAAGGTATATTGGGCTTGTGCTGATGTTTGTAATGCATAGAAATATTGATCTGAGACCCACCTTTTATTATACCAATCGACTAAGAATCACTCCCTGAGTTGTTTTAATGATGTCCGTCCGGCTAGCAGGCTGGCTGACCGGTTATTCATAGCTTGTTATTATTCTATATATCGTAACTTAAAAGATAATTTGACGAAATTTGACAAAGGTTCATATTTTGGTCCATGAACCTTATTCTTTTTGGGTGAAATTGGATTACTATTTCTGATACCTCGGGTTTTTGGTCCTTTACAGCCACAAATTTAGTTATTTTTTAATAATATTCACCATAACTATTGGTTATTATAACTTTAATCAGTGTTCCACATTTTATAAAAATAGGATCATATTTGACCATACCTCCCATACAAGACACATCTTCAAAAGACTTTTAAATATACAAAAAAAGCACAAAAACATTAATAACTCTAAAGATAAAAGCATTTGATTTCTTAAACTTTGCACAGATAAATATTTTATAAATATGAACCAACAACAAAAATGTGATAACAATGGGTTCACAATTGACCCTAGCTCCCATATCAGACCCTTAGCCGGAAATGATATAAATCTCGAAATTTTGAAAAAAATGGCACATAGTATATGTATGTGTGTCTCTAAGACTTAAGGAAAACTTGTTTAATTGTTGGTCCATATTTGACCTTAGTACTAAAGGGTATGATACAGTCGGGTTTGACCGACTATAGCTTTTCTTACTTGTTTTTTTTTCTGGAATCTGATTTCTGATTGGTTGAAAAAGTTAATAGTTTTTATAGAATGTTTGGTATTAAATAACTTTTACTGTTATAATGATTATTTTCAGTGCTCATATCAAAGTTTAATTGTTTTGAACATTCCAGTCAATACCCACCACTTAATATTTTTTTATCAAAGTATTTCAGATAAGCATTTGTATGAAGCAAAGGTTCATTTTAGACAAACTTTTAGCATCATGTGCTAAAGCTTTTGTACTACAATAGGAACATGAAGTAACAAAAAACTTCGTTTGTTCCACTATATGTAGGTACATTGTTATAAGGTCTAGTCAAAGGTTAATAACCAACCCAAAAAGATGTTAAAAGAATAACTTTGCTTAGCTTACATATGTATTTGGTTAATAAATTCGTAGACGAATTGGAAAGTTTGTCATAATTGTTTCTATGTTTAAGTATATTTACATGAAATGTAAAAACTTTTTGCGCTCAAATATTATTATTTTCTTGGAAAATTTTGGTATTGAAATTGCACTCAGAAAAAAAATGAACTAAAATTTAGGAAAATTTACTAAATTTGAAGAAAAAATGGTTGTCGTATGGCGCCAAAGCCGTTTTTTACAGCAATTAAGTAAAATAATTCCTTAATTCCAATAAAAAAATTTCCTTAAGTTTTTGACAAAATTTCTTATATCAAACAAATTTTAACTAAAACCAAATAAAATTTAACTTAAAAAATTAAAAAAATGACTATTATTTAGTTCATATTTTATCTGAAACTTCTTAAAAACAAGTAAATATTTCCTTTAATTTAGTTCAGATAAATATTTATCAATGGTATAAATAAGGAAAATTTTCCTTCATTTTAGTTAAAAGATAATTTATTTTAACTTAAAACAAGTAAAAACTGCAGTAAACTTGTTCAAATTTTCTACGATAGCAGAAAAAGATTACTAAAATTCATTAAATTATTTATTCTGATCTTGTAAAAAATTTATAATTTTTAGGAAATATTTTCCTTAAAAGTGAGAAAAACAGTCAGAAAATAAATAAGTTTAGTACTTATTTATAGTAAAATATTCATTCCCAGTATGAAATATTTCCTACATTATTAAAACTTATTTCTAGTTTTCAGTAAATTATATATTTATCGGAATTATATATTTCCTAAATAATACAAGAAAAATTACTAAAATTAAGTAAAATTATTTTCTAAAATATATTTATCCCCTTTATAAAATAAAAGTGTAAAAATATGGTATAAAGTATTTTTATTAATATATTTTCATAACTTTACAAAAATATTTTAAATAACATAAATACATATATATAATAAAATAAGAAATAATATTTAAATTTATAACAATTTTTACATTTACTTACATATATGTACATAAAAATTGATTGCACCTTATTTTTTTAAAAATTTAACCTTAATTTTCCCTAAGAAATGTTTTCCGTTACAAAAAAATATGTTATACAAAATTTTGTTTAGATTGCATTAGGGGTAGGCGTGCCGCATCCGCCCCCAAACTGTAAAATTAGTTCTTATGGGAGTATTTTTGGTTTTTACCGAAATTTCAATCAATAACAACTTATACAAAAAAAAAGTACAATAAATTAAAAGTCATAGAAATAAAAAATGGATGAAGTAGTTTTGAAATTTTTCCACATTCGTATTTGTGAAAGTTTCTTCCAATTTAAATAACTGCGGACAATGACTCAATGTATTTCATTATCCATTCCTTGCCATTAAATATCTGATCTTCTTTTACAAGTTAAAAAATTTATTTATTTGAAAATGCAATATAAACTTCAATATAAAAGAATTTTGGTTCATAATGTGAGTTATTGGAAAATAAATATTTATATTAATGTATTTATTAATGAAGACAAATTTTATAAGGTAAATAAATAAAAAAATCGTACTTCAGAATTAACTGCAGTATAACACATTGAAAAATATTAAAGCCTTTTCATAGTCAAATTGTTATTTGGAAGGGACGCTCTCTGTGACGCACGGCATCTTTGGCTACGGAACACTAAAGGTCCTTAGTCTTCCCAATTTAACTAATCAAAGGTCATTTCGCAAAAAATATAAAATATAGTATAGGTGTTTAATATATATATTTTATTTAGAACATACAGTTAGTTAGGGAAAAAACCTTTTTACTGATAACTAGTAAAATACATTATTTATTTTTATTATTTTCTTAAATTTAAGAAAATGAAGTTTAAAATTTAATTATATTAAATGTCAAAAATAGTTGTTTGGTATAAATTTCGTTCATAAAGTATTTGGCTAAAGGAACAAAATTTGTACCAAACAATGACTTTTGAGTTTCGATTCGATTTTGTATTAATAAACAATGTGTTAAGTTTTGCCCCTTACTGTAAGCTCTATAAGAACCTGTTACTTTAAAACACCTATACGATTTTTTTAAATTTTTGATACTTATCAATGTATTACGCAAAAGCTCAATCTAAAAATATATTTACCTTGAATACTTGCCCACTAATTTATTATAATAAAAAAACTGTGCCTAAGACCAATAACTACATTTAGAAGAACACTTTTGGAGTTATTTAAATCTCTGTCACTAAGTCTCTCTTTCTTTAAATTTTACGTTGAATTATGATATTTAATATATAACAACCTTCTGGTAAACATTAGAAAAGACCCACCTTAATATAAAAACTGAGGCATAGATAATGCATCACTTACATGGGTTGAGCCTTAACATGCGGGGAATCCAATAACCTTTTTCGATTTGAAGAAAACGGCTGATTGTTACTTGTGACGACAACTCCAAGCACAAAAATGTCATATGTTAAGCTCTGCCAACCAAATAATCCTGCCAAGTGGCACTTATAATACAAGAGCTCGCCATAAGTTTAGAATTTTGTCGAAGTATTCTAGATAAAATGGTGATGTAGTTATTGTTGGAAGCCAAGCAACGGTTTTGATCGGTTTTAATTTGAAAATTAAAGACTTTACTTGGTCTATCCCTCATCTCAACTGTGGAAACTGATCTTCTCGTGGTATCACACCGTCTTATCTGTCTTAACACCCGTTAAAGTAGTGAGCTAACAAGTGCTGTGAGTTCTTCCCGTATGAATTATAAGAATTTGGACTAGGACCTCAGGCTAGTAACCTACTTCTGGAAAAGACTCCTACTATGAAAAGGCAAAAAAAAAAAATAAAATATTTAAGTATTAGCACACAAAACCTCAATTTAAAAATGTATTTAAATTGAATACTTGCCCATTAATGTATTATAAAAAAATTTATTGTACCTAAATCCAATAACCCTACATTTAGAAGATCGCTTTGGGACTATTTAAATTTCTGTCTTTCTTCAAATTTGGCGTTAAATACAACAAGCTTCTGGCAAACATAAAAAATGACCCTCCCTAATATGAAAACTGAGGAAACAGTGTACTAAAGACATATATGTATAATGCATCACTTACATGGACTATAATAACAAATATGATATTTTGGATTGTAAACATCTGTTATGAGAATTCAGGATTTGATAGACGCCAAGGAGTGAGTATACACACATTTTTTCAATCCCTGATTTGCAGGAAAGTCCAATAACAATATTTCACATGAAGAAAATGGCTGTAGAAAGATAGTTAAGGAAATTGGATCCCATATGAAATAAAGCGTGGTGGAAATAATGCTTACGAGGGACTTACGATACAAGGGATCGCTATAAGTTTCGGTTATTTAGCTTGTAGAGATCAAAAATTGGCCGAAGTGCCCTAGATTATAAGCGTAAGTGTTTAATTCAAAAATCATAATATAGAGGCCATAAAAATACTTACAACTGTATATGTAGATAAAGATATCCAACTGCATAAGATATGATTTGTATTTGCTGTAACTGCATTCTCCTTAAATTAAAAGTGGAATACTGAACAGTTTAATAAGGAGCTACTGGTGACGTTATGACCAAATTAATATCTGGAAGTACTAATTGAGTTTCGATCTAAAAAACTGCCGTAGTATACGGTCTTAAAAAGTACCTAGAATATAATGAAATGTTCTTACAAATACTCTTACTGCTGATTTATACATACCTCTAGTTTAAAATTTGCTTACATTTTCTGTTGGAGTACATGACTTCAATAAGTCACACAAACAATTTTTGACACAGATTCCAGCCGTAGTTTTTTTTTTATTGCACAAATATTTTTTATAACACAATTATTAGAAAACATAATTAATTTTAATTTTATTTTTCAATACATTTTTAGGAAAAATTTAACTAATTTTTTTGGAAAATGTTAACTAATTTTTTGGAAAATTCAAACTAATTTTTAGAAAATTTTAACTAATTTTTAGGAAATTTTCATATTCTTGTTGATTTTTCTGTCTTTTATTTTGATACATTGTTTAGTCGCTAATATTTCCTTTACTTACGAAATGCAAAGACGGAAACAACAAACACAATTTTTGGCACAAATTTTTCATAACAAAATTTTTTTTTATATTGCAAATATCAAAAAAACAGCAGAATTTGTAAGATATCTATCACGAACTACAATTGAAAATAAATTATAAATGAAAATAATTTATTGACATATACTTTTTTCAATATATGAACTAAATTTTAGGAAAATTTGAACTAATTTTTAGGAATTTTTTCTCAAATATAAGTATATAACTTTCAAGAAATTATAACAATTTTGCTCATTATAAAAAAGTTATCCTAATTACTTCATAAATTTAAGCATGATTTCTTCTGATTTATCTGAACTAATTTTTAGGAAATTATCCTAATTATAAGTATATAATTTTTAACAAATTATTACAATTTTACTTATTATAAGAAAATTGTATACTATTGGACGTTGTAATTTATGTTACCTAATTTTAAATAAATTTTTCTTAAAATGCAGAAAGTTTTCTAAATTTAAGTATAACTTCTTAGTAATTAGGAAAATAATGAACTTAAATTTAAGACAACAACTTCCAGATTTTAAGTAAGTTCATTTTAATGAACTATTTTTGAGTAAATCATTTACTCAATCAAATTTTTTGAACTAAAGTCAGTATTTCCTACTTTTACGATGTGATGAACTAAAATTTAGGACATATTTACTAGTTTTTAACAAAAATTTCCCTAAAATAAATAATATTTTACAAAATTCATGCAATTTTTCTATGGAAAAATGTTTACAATTTTTTAGTATATGAACTATAAATTTTTTATTAACATGTTGTATTTTTTACTAGAATGTAACAATTTTTCCTAATTTTGAGTAAAAATTTACTCTGAATAAGGAATTTTTTATACTATTTTTAAGGAATTATTTTTCCTAAAATTTAGTACACGTCTTTTTTCTGAGTGTGGAGGAAATGGTATTACATTTGATCATAGCTCCTGTATAACTTCGTCTAGCCTAATGGCTTATTTGCTAATAAACGAGAAATTATAACAGCTATGATTATATGAAACATTACAAAATCACTAGGTAGAATATAAAATTTCATCGAAATCGGTTCACATATGACCACAGCTCCTATATAGAAAACTTACTGAAATACGTTTGTCTGTCAAATGAAAGCGCGATAGTGCCTTAACTAAAGGATATTGTTATTCCGTTTACAATTTCCTTAATATTGACACAAACACCAAAATTAGTGTATATTCTAAATCCTTTCAAAATTCTAAGACGATTGAGCGATTACAGTCTGTCTGCTTGTCTGTCTATTGTTGGCACGATAAAACCATAACGAAAGGTCACTGAAATTTGGCACAAATATTCTTCATCTCTTAGAAATCGGTTTACATTACTAGTAGCTCAAAAAACAAAATTGAAGTATATTGTGAATCGACCAAGAAAAAAATTTTACAAAAGTATTTTCGATATCTTGAAAAAGTTGTGTATTGAAAATGACCGAAATCGGTTCACATTTAGTTAGAGCTCCCATATAACCCCGAAGTACATTATTGCTTATAAATTGTAATTGCTATGACGACCAAATTTAAAATAGAGAAATTTAATGCAATTATTGGTCAATATATCAAATTTTATAGGAATTGGTCTAAATTTGACTATAGCTTTCATATAAAAAACACGTCCGGAAACAAAAAAAAAAAAAAAATGTAGCCAAGGCCAGTTAAAAGCCATTAAATTATATACTGTGACAGTATGGACATTTAATTTTGCAAGACTGAGCTCTATATAAATACCAGTTAGTGTGTAAAATTTTGATACAATCGGTTCATATTTGGTTATAATTCTTATACATACATAACATCCCCTTTTTATACCTAGCATCAAAAAGAATGGGGGGTATATTGAGATTGTCACTCAGTTTGTAATTTCCTTAATATTGGCTAAGAAACCAAAATATTCTGAATCCTTATGAAGTTCTAAGACGATTGAGGGATGTCCGTCCGTACGTCCGTCTGTCTGTCTGTCTGTCTGTCTGTCTGTCTGTCTGTCAGTCTGTCAGTCTGTCTGTCTGTGTGTCTGTCTGTCTGTCTGTCTGTCTGTCTGTCTGTCTGTCTGTCAGTCTGTCTGTCTGTCTGTCTGTCTATCTGTCCGTCTATTATCGGCACGATAAAACCTTAACGAAAGGATATAGGTCACTGAAATTTGGCACAAATATTCTTCATTTCTTGGAAAATTTTGGTATTGAAATCGGGCAAAATCGGTTCACATTTGACCATAGCACCCGTATAACCTCGTCTGGGCTAATCGCTTATTTCCTAATAAATAACAAATTATAACATCTATGATGACGGAATTCGGTATCTAGAAACTTTTACATAAGCACTAGGCAGTATATAAAATTTCATCGAAATCGGTTCACATTTAACCATAGCTTCCATACAAAAAACTTACGGAAACAGCCTAAATTCCACCTGAAATACGCTTAAATGCCAATAAATTATAAACTGTAATAGCCACTAAATTTAGCACAAGGAAGTCTTGTGTGAATACCAGCCAGTGCGCAAAATTTTGTTATAATCGGTCACCATTTGACCATAGTTCCCATATAAAAAACTTACGGAAACACAAAAATACAAAAAGAAAAGACGGTTTATGTCCGTCTGTCCGCCAGAGCGGACTCTTGTAGTTTAAGAGCGATAGCTCCTTAACTACAAGAGGTAGAGAGACAAAATTGTACAAAAGTATTTTTGATATATAACAGAAGTTTTGTACTGAAAATGGGTGAAATCGGTTCACATTTAGTTAGAGCTCCCATATAACTTCGCCCCGGGAAACACATGAATGCTGATAAATTGAACACAATTGTTATAAATAGCTATGACGAGAAGTTTTATGCAACTATTGGTCAGTATATCAAATTTTAATGGAATCGGTCCATATTTGAATATAGCTTTAATATAAAAAACACTCCCGAAAACCGAAAAAAATGTAGCAAAGGCCAGTTTAAAGCTATTAAATTAGAAACTATAACAGCTATGGCCACTAAATTTTGCACCAGTTAGCTTTTTTTAAATATTGAACTATAAAGCTACTACAATGGAACTTAGTCCAAATATTTGACCAATAATACCAACTAGCGTGATGAATTTTTTCGACTTTGGTCCACATTTTTAATTAGCTGCATCCTCGTAGATATATGAGATATGTTCCTTATTTAACACAACTTGATGTTTGGTATATACGATTGTTTATTTTTCAATACGAATTTTGGAATATAGCAGCAAATAAACATATCCCAGCAAAACTTTGGTAATGGCAAGTACTCTGATAACTGGTTACTTTGTAACGACTACAACATACCATCCGAATAAATAATAAGTTATTACAGAAGTTCTTATTTGTAATTAAGATGGTAATTTAAACTGAATGGCCCCGGTTCAAATCCCACCAAGGGCAGCAATTTTTTTTTAGTTTTTTTTTTATTAAAAGAGTCTTTTTAAATGATTTTTGAATTTTAAGAACTTAAATATTATCTTCTGTAAAAAAAATTTGTAAAACTAACTCACGTTAATGAAAAACTACCGTCATGAGTCAATTTTGATTATGTAGGGGATGTCGAATACCAAACACGATTCTAATTGGTCTTATCTTGGTAAGCCCAACTTATCTGGGTCAACCTTCATCTCAACTGTGGACACACACCTCCTCATGGTATCACCTGGGGAGCTAGTTTAACACCCATTAATATTGTGAGTTAACATGTTCCGAGAGTTGTCCCATAAGATCGATAAAAATGGGTTAGGATTACGGGCTAGTAACCCTCTCTTGAAAAAAATACAATGAAGAGGATAAAATTAGAATTGAAATGTCCCACTACCTAATGTTAGAGGAGGATGTCCGAAACTTCGATAGAAAGACCAAGTAGAGGAACATTTTTCAAAGCTTGGCCTATAAAATTGGAGAATATTCGCACAAGATCGAAATCCATGGAATTCTAAAATATGCTCGGACTTTGACCTTAACAGGTTGTAACATTTAAGTAAGTAAGAGTCAATCTTATATAAAAACTTATACAAAAAAGAAGATTTAAATTGCTTAAGTTTTAAAATAATTTTAAAAAATTTTAAAATAATTACAAAAAATCGTATACAAATATTTTTCCAAAAATTACAACAAAGCAAAAAAAAAGCAGGGAAAAACAAAGTTATTTTCACATGATTTTGGATCTAAAAATAAAAATTGTTTATATTAATTATAAGCTGCTAAGTTTTCAACATATGAAGTAGCTCAGTGGAAGAGTCTCTGCCTAGCAGTCGGAGGGTCTGGGTTCGAGCCCGCATGGGATCATAAAAAAAATTTTGTATTTCGTTTAAAAATATATATTTTTAATAAAACAACAACAAAAAAGTTATTGCTGTTGTTGTTGTTGCTTTCAAATTGCTTACCCAAGTCATTACTTTTCTGCAATTGGTAAGTACTTGCCTCCAATGACATCCCCATGTTAATGTAATGACTTAAACAGCGAATGAGTAAGTAGTTCGTGTTCAATAGTTTAACTGTTTAACTCATTATTTGGTAATGAAAAGTTTTACTGGGTATGTCCATATAGTATTACAACTGACCTTAACTTTTGCAATGAATGTGTTTTCTTACACCCACCAAATATCTAACCAACATTTCACATGTATTAGTTGAACTATAGATAAACAGTTTATACAAAAGTGATGTGCTTTTCTCAAGTATAACTCGTATTGAGTTTTTCACACAATTTTTACAAATACCCTTTGAAAACGTAATTGTTGCTGTGGTTATCTTTTAATTTTATCTCTTAAGCCACTACCGTAAACATCACATACTACAGATGTAGTTTACACAAATTCTGTCTGGTCTAAGGATTTTTGTTAAATCTCTCTATTTATCTCAATCTTACAAAGTATACACACGTGGTTACATACAATGAATATATGTATAACCATTACAAAATTCTAAGCCATTATACTTTAAGTACTTAACACATTAGGTCGCTGACCCTTTTTAAAGAACATATGTATAATATATGTACGTATACATTGAATAAGTACTTGTAGAGTTTTAGGGTTCTCATATTTTGGCTTTTTCAAAGAAAAGTCATGGATTTAATATTTTCTTAAAGTGATAAATATTTAATATACTATTAAACTTTAAAATCTGTTAAATTAAAAAATGTTTAAATTTCCAACAAGTTTAAATTATTCTTTGCAGAAAACAACAAAATACATTTAAATTTTTGGTAGTTTGTTAAAACCGGATGTAAAACTTTTCTATTCACAGATAACAATACGTGTCGTTTTTTTAATGTCTTTTGTTATCTTTGAGCTAAATTTTATGCAAATTACCTTTGTATTTGCTCAAATAACTATGACATACAACAATGGTCTGATGTCTATTGTATTTTTTGTTACTTAAATATAAACACTTGAAATTCAATGAAGGCAATTTGAAAAACAATTATATCTAATGATGTGAAAGTAATCAAAACACAAGAGTGCGATAAAAATTGATGACTAGCATCTAGATATTTTCGAGTGCTATTCAGTTTATTGTCCATAAATGTCTTAAAGAATTTCAATTTTGTACCAGAATTTTGTCATACATTAAGATTATACTCAGAACACAGACTAATGGCCTAAATAAAATATGTCTGCTTAGGATGTTACTTTTGTTTCTATTTCTATTCTTTGTTTAACTTTGTAGCTCCTATAGCAGATTTCGTCATATTCCATTTCAAATTACGGCATTCGATATCGAACGAAAACTCAGACTTTTTAGCGAATATTGTAAAGTATACTTTAGGGATGTTCAAAATTACTTCAATGTAAAAGGTTTAATGAAATTAGGTATCCATTTTGATTCGTTTTTAAAAATATATATTGTTCAATTGAAACTCTTTTACTATTGTTCATCTTTTGGCAAATAACTTCAAAAAAATATAGCAAACTCTGCATCTTTTAAATAATTTTGATTGTCCTTTAAGTATGCTATACAAATATTTTGAAAATATCTAAAATTTCGATCGATATCGAATGCCGTAATTTGGCCCCAGGTATTTAAAATTTTAATCAATTATATAGCACAGTACAACACATCATTTCGGGACCCAATTTTGATAATTGTTTACGAAAGTAGCCCCAAAAAGAAGAACTTCTGCATCATTTGTTTGGTCATGGTACATCAAATAATAATTTAAAAATTAATTTGAAGTTAGCAAGTATCATATAGGGGAATTTGTAACATTTTAGGCTCTTTTGTTTGTCATAACTCGAAAACCACTAGTCCGAATAAGCTTTATATTATAATATAAAGCTGGTTGGCTTTTTTATTTGGACTCATCGTTTTAGGGGTGGAGAGGCTAGGACTTTATTCAGGTAAGTTGAATGTTGAACCGCTACCATTAGCATTTGTATAATTTTAAAACTTAATTTTGGAGATCATTATTTGCCCTAATGTGAGAGGGGAGTGGCTTAGTTATTTTTTTTTGACTATCCAATACATTAAATTTTCAAAAGTGGCAAGTTTTGGTTCAAGTCTCACTTTTCACTAGGTCACTTTTCCTCACTTAAGTCAAAAACTATAGACAATATTTTGCGACGCACTTGGTATTTCTGCTTCAAAAAAGGTATTTATACCCTTCACCACCATAGGTGGAAAGGGTATTATAAGTTTGTGCTGATGTATGTAACGCATGGAAATATTTGTCTTAGACCCTCTTTAGCGATGTCCGTCCGTCCGTCTGGCTGGCTGGCTGGACCCCCATGTAAACCTTGTAATCAAACTACAGATCGTAATTCTAAAGATAATCTGATGAAATTTGGAACAGATAATTTTTTTGATAATAGGACCATGGCTATTGAAATTCATCAAAATCGGTCTATTATTTATGGTACCTCCCATAGGTCTCACTTCCCGGAATTGATATATTGGCCACAAAAATCAATATTTTTTCATGAAATTTAAAACAAATTCAGCTTATGTAAACTTAAATCACTGCACCAAACTTCATTGACATCGGTCTACATTTGACCATAGCTCCCATACAAACACTTTTCTCGAAACGCACTAAATGAGACAAGATTCACTAAAACGCTCGTAAATCCGAAGATAATGACAATTTTAAGTTTATTTTTTGCATACATAATTTTTGTAGCAACTGTAATCAGTTTGAAAAATTTCATAATAATCGGTCCACATTTGACCCTAGCTCTCTTATAAGTCCAAATAGCGGAAACAGCTTAAATGTATAAGTTTTGAGAATATGTTTGTATGATGGCAAAATTTAGCAAATATTTGTCTTTATACAGGAAAAAGAACACCTTTGACCTTAGTGGTGAAGGGTATCGTATGGTCGGGCTTGACTGACTATAGCACTTTCTTACTTGTTTTTGACTATCACTTTTTAAAAATCTAATAATGCTATTTTATAGAGAAGAATCTGACAATGAAAAATCTGTAATTTTTTCTTATGATATGTATATATATATATATATATAGAAAAAATCGGTTGAAGTCAGCTTAATAATGTGAAACAAAAATTTAAGGTAAAATAATTGAAGTTAAAAGACTTATGCATCAAAGATATTTTAACTGGCAAAATGTTGGTATCAATTTTATTTATATAGTCTGAGATCTTGGTTTTGTTTTAAAGAAAAAAAGTTTATTGCATACGTAGTTTGGGAGATATAAGCGCATCAAAATAATCCTATAAAATTCGGCATTTACTTATTTCGTTGAAGAAAATGTCAGTTAGCTCGGTTTACCTCCGTGCTCTCAGTATAATGATATAAAAGGAAAAAGGCTTTTCTTTCAAATTAGCTAAAAAAATTCATCAACTTTTGTCAATCTTTTGAAAAAAATGAAAATTTATTAAAAAAAGTAACAAATATTGCTTATAATAAAAAAGCATTACATACCTTCAGGCTTAAATTTTAAATAAAATTGCAGTTATTATTTCAAACATTAGTTTAAATTACATTTTCTTGAGATTTACAAAGTACCTCTAGGAGTCTACGGATTTCAATAAAAATTAGTAGAGTTCTTTCTTGGATCATCTAATAGGCATGTGACGAATTTTACTGAATTTTATTGAGAAGTTCGCCTTATTCATTGAGAAAAATGAAAAATATGGGTCCAGGTAGGTACCCCAGGAAGTCGATGGATTTCAACCAAAATTAGTAGAGCTTTTTCTTGGATCAAAAAATTAAAATGTGTCGAATTTAATCAAATTCTATTGAAAGTTGCGGGTTATACATTGAGAAGGAAAATAAATGAAAAAGTATGGTTCTACGGGAGGTAAACCAAGGAGTCATCGGTTTTCAACCAAAATTAGTAGCGCTCTTTTTTGGATCACCAAATAAAAGTATGCCAAATTTTATCAAACTCTATTGAAAATTGCGAGTTATATATTGAGAAGAAAAATAAGTGAAAAATGGTCCAAAGGTGGTTCCCCAAGGAGTAGACGAATTTCAACCAAAACTATTAGAGCTCATTTTTGGATCAAAAATTAAAAGTGTATCAAATTTTATAAAATTCTATTGAAAATAGCGTTTTATACATTGAGAATAAAAATAAGAGAAAAAATGGGGGTCCAAGGGAAGGAACCCAAGGAGTTGACGAATTTCAACCAAAACAAGTATAGCTCCTTGTTGGGTCAAATAATAGAGTTTGGCTGAGTCGATTTAGCCTGTCTGTCCGTCTGGCTGACATCGCTAAATCGTTATCTGAAGATAATGAGAATTTTCAGTTTATTTTTCACATACACAATTTTTGTAAAAACTGTAAGTAATTTCGAAATTGTGAGATAATCGGTCCACATTAGACCATACCTCTCATATAAGTCTAAATGACAGAAACAGCTTAAATATACAAGTTTTATGAATATTTTTGTATGATGGCAAAATTTAGCAAGTATTTGTCTTTATACAGGAAAAAAGAACACCTTTAACCTTAGTGGTGAAGGGTATTGTATAGTAGGACTAGACCGACTATAGCACTGTCTTATTTGTTTTTCTTTTCAATGAATAACCCGAAATTTTCAACTTCGAAGAAAGAGCTATTTTAATTTAAGTTGAAATGCGTCGAATCCTTGGGGTACCTAGTAGGTATGAAGTACATCGTATGAAGTACATGGTATGAAGTATATGGTATGAAGTACATGGTATGAAGTACATGGTAGGTACTACCTACCATGTACTTCATTTTTTTATACCCACCATCAAAAAGAATGGGGGTATATTGTCATTCCGTTTGTAATTTCCTTAATATTGGCTCAAAAATCAAAATTGAAGTATATTATGAATCCTTATAAAATTCTAAGACGATTGAGCGATATACGTCTGTCTGTCCGTCCATCCGTCTGTCTGTCTGTCTGTCTGTTGTCGGCACGAAAAAAAACATTAATGAAAGGATATACATCAATGAAATTTGGCATAAATATTATTCATTTCTTGGAAAATTTTGGTATCGAAATCTGGCAAAATTGGTTCACATTTGACCATAGCTCTCGTATAACCTCATCTAGGCTAATCGCTTATTTGTTAATAAATGACAAATTATAGCAGCTATGATGATAAAATTTGGTATAAGAAGAAGAAGAAGTTAGCCCTAGGGAGCGTATAAAATTTCATTAAAATCGGTTCACATTTAGCCATAGCTCAGATACAAAAAACTTACGAAAACAGCCTAAATTTCACCCAAAATATACTTAAATGCAAATAAATCTAAAAGTATAATAGATATAAGCACTAAATTTGGCACAAGAAAGTCTTATATCAATGCCAGCCAGTATGCAAAATCTTGTTGTAACCGGTCACTATTTGACCTAGCTCCCATGTAAAAAACTTACGAAAAAACAAAAATTCAAAAAGAAAAGGGGATTTATGTTCGTCTGTCCGTCAGATAAAATCGTCATAGCTCCTCAACTACAAGAGTTAGTAAGACTTAATTAAGCACAAGTCTTATGCCAATGCCAGACAGTGTGGAAAACTTTATCACAATCGGTCACCATTTGACCATAGCTCCCATATAAAAAACTTATAGAAACACAAAAATATATAAAGAAAAGGTTGTTTATGTCCGCCTGTCCGTTAGATAAAAACACGATAGCGCCTTAACAAAAAGAGCTAGCGCCTTACAAAAGTATTTTCGATATCTTTATAAAGATGTGTGTTGAAAATGGGCAAAATCGGTTCATATTTAGTTAGAGCTCCCATATAACGTCGCCCCGGGAAACACATTAATGCTGGTAAATTGAATACAATTGTAATAGCTATGACGATTAAATTTAAAATAGGGAAGTTTTATGCAATTTTTGATCAGCTTATCAAATTTTATAGAAATCAGTCCATATTTGACTTTAGGTTTCATATAAAAAACACTAACGGAAACCAACAATTTTAGCAAAGGACAGTTAAAAGCTATTAAATTAGAAACTATGATAGCTATGGCTATCTAAATTCTGCAAGAATAAGCTCTATATATATACCAGCCAGTGTGTAAAATTTTGTTGCAATCGGTCAACATTTGGCTATAATTCTTATATATATAACATCCCCTTTTTATATCTACAATCAAAAAGATTTGGAGGTACATTCATTATATTAAGATTGCACCTGTGAAATTAGATAGGCATCAATCAATATTCAGGTCAGACTTTATATATGATGAATGCATTAGGAACGCATAACGAAATATATGGACCTGCCGTATTACTATTAACATGTTTGGCCTAACTACATATTAACGAAAAGTATTTAACAACTTATTAATGTAAAACTATACCCGGTTATGAGACCGAATTTTGATCAAAGTAAATACTGGGGAAACAACTAAAATATTTTTAAACGTTGAACTATAGAGCTACGGCAACCGAATTTAGTCCAAAGGTTTTACCAACAATACCAATTGGCTTAGCGATTTTTTCAGTTATGGTCCAGCCGAATATAACACTCTTAATTGTTTGATACAAAAATTGTTAAAAAATTCTTTTGAAAAGACTTAATGTGGCGTATACGCAATAAATAGCAATCAAAGTTATTTAGATATTAATCATACGTAAAAATTTAAATTTTTGCCAAAAGAAGAGCCTCTAGAAGCCCTAATAAAGATAATGTTTCCTTCATCTCATAAACATTAATGGATTTTCATATAAATCATGAAATCTCATTTAAATTAGTATGAAAATAAAAAATAAATGTTTAAAGTTCAGACATAAATAAATGAATATTGCTTTATTTTTAAGAAGTAAAAACCATTAAATACCAAACATCAATCACAGCTGCTGTTACAAATTGATGAAGTGATGACGGATAAATTGGGAGAATAAAAACTAAATAAAAAATTAAGTGCAATTCATCAATTCAACAAATTATTTAATGATTTTAATTGATTTATTAATGTAAATATAAGTAAAACATTTTATAATACTCATGAAATCAAAAGAAATTTTTTTACACCAAATTAATTTTTTTTGTTTAGATTAATTTAAATATTAAATTTCATATATTTGTTTAAATTTTTTAAAAGGATTTTACATTCTGCTTTTTATATACATACCTATAAGTGTAAAAAACCTGATGTTCGAAAAATTTAAAATAGTTTTCAACAAAAAATTAAAAACACCAAAAGTGTTATTTAACATAACAAAACAATTTAAATTCACATTTTATATTGCATTTTATATTTTTTACGTATATTCTTATATAATATCGCCAGCGGAAAAAAATATAAATTTACGGAAAATTTGTTATAAATAAATTTATTAAAGTTTTAAATATTTGTGATACTGACATGCATAGACAGTGCCGCACAAAAATATTGTTACAACAACGTTTGCGACTCTTCTTTTTAGTTGAAAATACAAAAAATTTACAAATTTTTTATACCCACCATCAAAAAGAATAGGGGGGTATATTGAGATAGTCATTCCGTTTGTAATTTCCTTATTATTAGCTCAATAACGAAAATTGATGTATATTCTCAATCCTTATGAAATTCTAAGAATATTTAGCAATGCCCGTCTGTCTGTCTATCTGTCTGTATGACCGTATCTGTCTGTCTGTTTGTTTGTATGTCTGTCCGTATGTCTGTTGTCGGTACGATAAAACCTTAACGAAAGGATATAGGTCACTGAAATTTGGCATAAATATTCTTCACTTCTTGGAAATTTTAGTATTCGGGCAAAATCGGTTCACATTTCACCATAGCTCCCGTATAACCTCATCTAGGCTAATCGCTTATTTGCTTATAAATGACAAATTATAACAGCCATGATGATAAAATTTGGTATATAGAAGTTTAACAGAAGCACTAGCATATACAATTTCATCAAAATCGGTTCACATTTAACCATAGCTCCCACACAAAAATCTTACGGAAACAGCCTAAATTCTACTTAAAATACACTTAAATGCCAATAACTGATAAACTGTAATATATATGTATAAACTGTGATAATATATAAACTGTATATATGTAAGCTTTGGCCACTAAATTTAGCACAAGGAAGTCTTATGTCAATGCCAGCTGGCGTGCAAAATTTTTCACAATCGGTCACCATTTGACCATATCTTCCATTTAAAAAGTTACGGAAACACCAAAATACAAAAACAAAAGGTTTATGTCCGTCTGTCCGTCAGATAAAAGCGCAATAGCGCCTTTGCGAAAAGAGCTAGAGGAACAAAATTTTGCAAGAGTATTTTCGATATTTTGAAAAAGTTGTGTATTGAAAATGAACGAAATCGGTTCACATTTAGTTAGAGCTCCCTTAGAGCTCATGAAATTAAAAACAGATACTGCTTATGTAAACCAAAATCACTGTACCAAATTTCGTTGAAATTGGTAAAAATTTGGCCATAGCTCCCATACAAACTCTTCTGTCAAAATGCACTAAATGTGAAAAAAAGCCCTAAAATACTCATAAATCCAAAGATAATTAGAATTTTCAGTTTATTTTTTTGCATACACAATTTTTGTAAAAACTGCAATCAATTTACTAAATTTCGATAGAATCGGTGCACATTTGAACCTAGCTCTCATTTAAGTCCAAATGACGGAAACAGCTTAAATATATAAGTTTTGAGAAAGTGTTTGTATGAAGGCAAAATTTAGCAAATATTTTTCATTATACTGGAAAAAATAGCATCTTTGACCTTAGGGGTGAATGTTATTGTATGTTCGGGCTTGACCGGTTATATCACTTTCTTACTTGTTATGTCTACAATCAATAAAATTCGGCGGTGCAATCAGCATATTAAGATTACACCAAGGAAATTAGATAGCTATTAAACAATGTCCAGACTTTTTATACGGTTGATGCACTCCTAACAAAATATATGGACCTATCGTGTTACTATCAACATGTTTATCCTAACTAAAATAAATATTGAGCTATGAACTTTTTTGAAAAAGCTGTCAATAACTTTTTAACAAATTGTTCTTAAAAAAGATGTAAGGGTTATTAACTGCAATTTGATTAACAATTAAAGCCTGAAGGTATGCAATGCTTTTTTATTATAAGCAATATTCTTGACATTTTTACTAAATTTTGATTTTTTTCAAAAGATTGACAAAAGTTGATGATTTTTTTAGCTAATTCGAAAGAAAAGACTTCTGACTTTAATTTCTTTAAACTGAGATTTCCTTCAACGAAACTAGCTAATGCTAAATTTTATAAGACAATTTTCATGCTCTCGTATCTTCCAAACTATGTACGAAATAACTTTTTTTCTATAAAACAAAAACAAGATCTCAGTTTTAAATATAATTGACACCTATATTTTGCTAGTCGAAATATCTTTGATATTTAAGTCTTTAAGTTTCAATAAGTCTACTTTTACTTTAGTCAGGTTTGGCTTATCAAGTCTTGAATTTGTATGAGAAAAAACTGACAGAATTAAAATTGAGCAAATCTGATCGTACTATCAAGTTTACCAAAATTTTGAAAATTTTTATGAAATTTAAGGAAAATAGAATGAAAACTGATGAAAAAGATATTTGTGTGTGAACGTAAATGCAGATTTAAAAGAATTTTATAGAAAAACTGATCCAGTAAACCTGATTCGTTGGAAATTGGACTAATATTACCATAAATTTTTGTTTCACAACATTCAGCTGACTTTAACCGATTTTTTTCTAAATAAAAATTT
>OW121742.1:102064600-102232100 GCA_933228675.1 Stomorhina lunata | reverse complement strand
GTCGAAGAAGAAGGGACTTTTGGAACTTTTACCTCTAAGGGGGTAAAAACGGGTAAAAAGGGGAAAAAAATCGAAAACGCTATGTCTCCTAAAGTAATAGGTATAGAAACAAAATTAAAATTACGTTTTAAACAGCTTTGAAAATAAGCGGACAGGTGTTTGGTACTTTTTTTAAACTATGTCCGATAGGGGGTAAAAAAGGGTGAAAATAGTTTTTTTTGGCACCTTTTTAACCCACTCTTATATTTTAAACTAAAGAATATAGAAAGAAACTTGGTACTGCAATCAATAGATGAAAAAAAAAACATGAAACACGTATTTGGTACTTTTTTGATTTTGGAGCCAAAATGGGTAAAAAAGGGATAAAATGATAACTTAACATCTCCAAAGTAATATGAATAGGAACATTATACATTATGTTAAATGCGTTTTAAAAAAATGTACCAATTTCAATTGGCACCAAAAAAGTACCAAATATACATATGGAACTTTTAGAAATTAGGGAATAAAAAGGGGGAAAAATTAGTATTATTTTAAACAAATGAATGTTTGTCTGTATGTATCTTCTTTATAGAATAGTAAATTGTGAATTTGATTGTGTTATGCTCTTTAGCGAAGATGTTGCGGATAAGCCGGCGAAGGTTTTAAAGTTCATAAGACTAATTTCCGACAAATGGCGCCACTGAAAATTACTAAAAATTAATTAAATCGTAAACTGTACATTTGATCATGCTATGATCTTTAGCAAAGTTGTAGCGCATGAGCCGACGAAGGCTTTTTAGTTGGTATGAATAATTTCCGACAGGTGGCGCTACAGAAACTTACTCAAAGTCAATTTAATCGTAATCTGTACATTTAATCATGCTACAATCTTTAGCAAAGTTGTTGCACATGAGCCGACGAAGGTTTCTTAGTTGGTATGAAGAAATTTCGACAGGTGGCGCTACTGAAATTTACTCAAAGTCAATTTAATCGTATGCTGTACATTTAATCATGCTATAATCTTCAGCAAATTTGTTACGGATAAGCTGAAGAAGTTTTATGAATTGGAATAAGCAAAGTCCGACAGGTGGCGCCACAGAAAACTACTCAACATGAATTAAATCGTAAACTGTGCATTTGATCAGACTATAATCTTTAGCAAAGTTGTTGCGCATGAGTCGACAGAGGTTTCTGTTGATATGAATAATTTCCAAAATTATTCAAAATGAGTTAAACTGTAAACTATGCAAACTATGTGTTGGTCGGACAAAATAAATAAAATAATTCAAAATTAACTGAATATTTCTACAATGTCTTTCCTCTAAATTTATTTTAGCACTTTATAATATAAAATATATAAAAACTTTAAAATTTTCCTCAAAATGCTTATCATAAAGCTCCGAGCAAGGCTCGGTCTACCAGGTACTATGTTTTTATTTTGCTAGTTTTTTCTTTTGAGTTAGTAATGTAGGTGTTTCAAATTACAGCTCGGAATACCGACATTATCTGATAATTCCCTTCATAAATGCCATGATACCTGCTGTATATCTTTTTGAACACAAGAAAAAGTCTACTAGTTATCAGTTATACAAGATATGGCTTCGATATCAAGAAAATTTATAAAGATTAAGTAATTTCCAAATAAACTTACCTTAAGTACTTCTGCTTTAAAATAATTTTACAATCATCAAACTTTTTAACATTTATTTGTTTATCTTGAAATTATAGGAAATTTACAGAGACAACTTTTCACCGGCATAAGAAGACAAACAATTATTGATATAATCTGTCAATTTTCTGACAAACAAAGGTAAAACCTTTCGACGAAAAAGCTTTACTTATTAAAATATGGATTATTTTAAATATTTGAAGTTGTTTTCAATGTCATTCAGCTAATTCTTGTTGAAATATAAGCAAATATATAGACAAGGATACTGAAAGTATGTAAAATAATGGAAGTGAAAACAAAACCAACAGTTGGTTGCGAGAGGTGGATCTGAAAAAGATAAAAAAAGAAAATTCTTGGTTTCATTAAAGAAAATCTACATACTTCTTTAATTTTCTAGCAAAAATAAATTTCAGCAGTTAAGATTCGAACAAATAATCTAAAGAATTATTCAAAGGAATGTTTTTCTTAAAATCTCAGAGTAGAAAAGCAAGTGCGCAGGCTTCGATCTGCACAGTGGTACTTAAATTGTGGATTACAAGAGAAATTTCATGGAAGCCTTGGAGGTGATGAATAAATCAGTTAATTTTTAAATCCATGGAAAGTAGAGTTAAAAATATACAAGTATTATAAAGATATTTTAATGAAATAGAGATTTTGTTAAACAAAGTACCAAAAAAAATACTTATGTATATTTTTTTCATTCAGATTTCAGATTTCATTTCTGCCAAAACCAAATACTTAATCAAATTAATATCTTAATTCGTATTATAACGTTCATTGAAATCAGCTGCATGAGCTATCGTTGAACGCAACAGACAACATTCTGCTGTCGTTGCTCAATTTCACTAAAATAAAGAGCATCTATGCCAATTCCTGCAATATTCCACAATAATCTGCCATTATTTCTTTAGTACCAACAGAAACACCGTCCAACAAACATGAAAAAGTACCACACTCCAGTGTTTAACCTTAACATACAATATGAGCTAAATACATTGCAACATGAAAGTCGACAAAAAAATTTTCTACAGCGTAGGATGTAACCAATCATGGTCAAAATGCGGATTATGTTCTATAGAATTGAAATCATAAATGATTGTTGATTTAATGAATCTGAATATTTAGTTGTACACTTTCACATAAGAAGATTTGAATACCATTACTAACATAAATACAAACATATTTTCACATCTTAGCAAGTGGAATTTCAGAATATTATTGTTGTCATGGTGCGCATACTTGATACATATATAAACTAAATAAATATTACACATACGCTCTAGTGTTTCAATGAGTTTCTTAGAAGAAAATGTTTTCAAGTGGCTTGTGAATAAAATTATGAATTATTTATTCCAATAAAATGATTATAAGGTATCCCAGTAAAACTTTTCATTACCAAATAATGAGTTAAACAGTTAAACTATTGAACACGAACTACTTACTCATTCGCTGTTTAAGTCATTACATTAACATGGGGATGTCATTGGAGGCAAGTACTTACCAATTGCTGAAAAGTAATGACTTGGGTAAGCAATTTGAAAGCAACAACAACAACAAGCAACAACTTTTTTGTTGTTGTTTTATTAAAAACATATATTTTTAAACGAAATACAAAATTTTTTTTATGATCCCATGGGGGCTCGAACCCAGACCCTCCGACTGCTAGGCAGAGACTCTTCCACTGAGCTACTTCATATGTTGAAAACTTAGCAGCTTATAATTAACATAAACAATTTTAATTTTTAGATCCAAAATCATGTGAAAATAACTTTGTTTTTCCCTGCTTCTTTTGCTTTGTTGTAATTTTTGAAAAATATTTTTATATGATTTTTTGTAATTATTTTAAAACTTTTTTAAAATTATTTTAAAACTTAAACAATTTAAATCTTCTTTTTTGTATAAGTTTTTACATAAGATTGACTCTTACTTACTTTAATCTGCAATTTTATAGGCCAAGCTTTGAAAAATGTTCCTCTACTTGGTCTTTCTATCGAAGTTTAGGACATCCTCGTCTAATATTAGGTAGTGGGACATATCAATTCCAATTTTATTCTCTTCATTGTATTATTTTTTTCAAGAGACGGTTACTAGCCCGTAATGCTAACCCATTTTTATCGATCTTATGGGACAACTCTCGAAACATGTTAACTCACAATATTAATGGGTGTTAAACTAGCTCCCCGGGTGTTACCATGAGGAGGTGTGTGTCCACAGTTGAGATGAAGGATGACCCAGATAAGTTGGGCTTACCAAGTTAAGACCAATTAGAATCGTGTTTGGTATTCAACATCCCCTACATAATCAAAATTGACTCATGATGGTATTTTTTCATTAACGTGAGTTAGTTTTACAAATTTTTGTTACAGAAGATAATATTTAAGTTCTTAAAATTCAAAAATCATTTAAAAAGACTCTTATAATAAAAAAAAAAACTAAAAAAAATTGTTGCCCTTGGTGGGATTTGAACCGGGGCCATTCAGTTTAAATTACCATCTTAATTACAAATAAGTACTTCTGTAATAACTTATTATTTATTCGGATGGTATGTTGTAGTCGTTCCAGGTAACCAGTTATCAGAGTACTTGCCATTACCAAGGTTTTGCTGGGTATCCTTTATATTATTGGAGAAATTATACAGAACAATAGGCTTATTTCGTAAATAACCTCAATATAAATCTGTGCTACTTAATTTTGATATAATCAAGTTTTATTTATTTTAAATTTTTTTATTTAGCTTAAATTTAGATACATATCTCATATATCCAAAAATGTGGACCAAATTCGAAAAAAAATTGTTGCGTTAGTTGGTATTGTTGGTAAAATATTTGTACTAAATTCGGTTGCGGTAGCTTTATTGTTCAACATTTAAAAGTATCTAAGTGCTATCCCTAATATTTAGCTTGCACAAAATTTAATCTCATAGTCGGGTATAGTTAAGCATTAATAACACTGCTCTGCAGCCAAATCCTCCTTTTAATAAAACTATGTGGACTACATGGATTTTCATGCGCTAAACTCAGATCTGGTAATAAAATTCACATTTTTAAACCGATTTTTATGGTTTATAACTTATTTTACCCTTAAGATATGTAGCTCTTAGAAAAACGAATATTTCAAGTAAATGCTCGGTAAATTTTACTTGTATTCGATTTTAACAAAAAGGATAATTAATATTATTGCTTCGTTTATAGAAAACCTATGCTAAGGGGTTTTTTTCAGAGACCGAATATTGTTTTATTTTTTAAATCAGTCAAGTATAAATATCATTGCCGATGAAAATTTATTTTCATTTCGATCGATGAATAAAAAAGAGGGATTTATATTTGAAATATAAATATCCCTCATGATGAATATTTTAAATATCTTTAACGATAAATATCCGAACAGAAAAATATTTTATTGATTGTTTTATTTTTGAACTTCTGTTTTGACTTTGAAAAAATAAAATATTTTTGAAATTTTAAAATTTTCAACAATGAATGTATGAATATGTTTCCAATTAATTGGAATGTTTTAGGACATCGAAGTTAAACCTAATAATCCTAATGGAACTAATGGTGGTTTCTTCGATTCGCAAAACCATTTCAACGTAAAATTTGCAACAATAATAGAATTTATTGTTATTTAAACGTTCTAAAGACAAATCTTCTTCTTCTGTCATTCTTGACTCCCAGTAGAGCATAGGGCATGGGAGGATGCAACAGTTGCCTAGCGTCTCCAGTTACCAGGTAAGAACTGTATCCAATTCCCACTCTAACCTCCTCGTGGTACATCTTGGAAACCTGAACAAAATAGTTTTAGATGCGGTAAACAACCCGTGTAGGATTCTAGGTCAGGGCTAATATAAGAGGGAGTTTTCTTAGAGCCATTCCAGCCTATTTGGTCTAAGGGTCTAAGATAATTGTACTTGGTAAAGTACGAAAATGCAGGGTCTGTTCAAAATATTAGTTGCGGCTGCAAACGAGCGTCTGTCTCGGATCGAGCGGATCGCTATACAAACGAGTCTTGTTTCTTTGGACCCATCACCCATCGACTTATGTTTTAAGCATGGATAGAAACAACATTACAGAATATACTACTCCAAGGGGTAATCATCAAGGATTTTAGAATTGCCTAATCTATGCATTAACATAAACATTATGATGAATGAAGCCAGGAAAATTTTTCCTGGAAATAACGGAAATAAAATTTGAATATTTTCTATCAAAAATTTTTTTTCATCGGATGAAAAAAGATGAAAATTATTTTGAACTGATAAATATCCCAAACGATTTTATTATTTTTTATTTTCATCGGATTGAAAAACGATACAAAATTTTTCGAACAATTAAAAATCATTAGGGATTTTTATTATTTTTTAAACTTCAATGATTGTTTTTGTATGGATTAAAATATGAAAATATTGTTTTAAAAGTATTAATATTCGGTCTCTGGTTTTTTTAATATTGGACTAGATTAACCCTATCTTCACCGCTGTCAAATGTCAAAATTTGGATTTTCTGAATATTTTCATAGCGAGATTACTTAATATAAAGAAATAATTAGCGAATTTAAAAAAAAAACATGAAAATAATTGTTTTTAGCATAGCTTTCATATTAGCTATGGGCAAATATGGACCGATTCCTATAAAATTTGATATACTGACCAATAGTTGCATAAAACTTATATATTTTAAATTTAGTCGTCGTGGCTAATACAATTGTATTCAATTTATTAGCATTAATGTGTTTCCCGGGGCGGGGTTAAATGGGACCTCTAACTAAATGTGAGCCTATTTCGTCCATTTTCAATACACAACTTTTTTAAGATATCATTAAGACGGTATCACGCTTTTATCTGACGGACAGACAGGCATAAACCCGCTTTTCTTTTTGTTTTTTTTTTTGTGTTTCCGTAAGTTTTTATATGGGAGCTGTGGTCAAATGGTGACCGATTGTAACAAAATTTGGCACACATGACTTTCTTTTGCAAAATTTAGTTTACAAAGCTATTACAGTTTATTATATATCGACTATAAATTAACACCGATATAAAAATATTCAGTAAATGTTTACTGATTACTGAAAAAAAACAGTATTCAATAAATTTTACTGATTGCTGAAAAAAATAGTATTCAGTTAAATTTTGTGATTACTGAAAAAAACGTGTTTAGTAAATTTTACTGGTTACCGAAAAAAATGTTAGCAATCAGTAAAATTTACTGAAAAAAGAGTAATCAGTAAATTTACTCATTACTAAAATAATTTCAGTAATCAGTAAATTTTACAGAATACTGAAAATAAATTCAGTAATAAGTAAATTTTAAGGCTGCGATTGCAGTATCTAAAAATTTACACAAAAAAAAAAGAAAAAGAAAACTTCAATTGATATTTATCTTATAACTGATATGTCACTGAAGGCGAGTATTTAGTAAGGCTTGGTACTTATCTTATTACATTACAATTGGGAAGTTAATTAAACCATTGAAAACGAGGACCAGACATTAAATAAGGTTCACTTGGTACGAAAATTCTTATAGTTTTTTATTTCTTGTTTTTTTTAGTATCTAGTAAAAACCTCTGGATACTGCTTAAAGGTAAGCAGTAAAATTACTTCTGATTACTGAATTTATTTTCAGTATTTATTAGTTAAATTTTTATCAGTTTTTAGTAAAGTTTACTGATTACTGAAATTATTTGCAGTAATCAATAAAATTTACTAAATACTGAACTTTTTTTAGTATTCAGTAAACAATACTGATTACTTTTTTTTCATTTATCAGTAAAATTTACTGAATACCGAAATTTTTTTCAGTAGTCAGCAAAATTTACTAAATATTGAAATTTTTTTCAGTAGTCAGTAAAATTTGACTGAATATTGACATTTTTTTATACTGATTTTTTTTGAGTGATCAGTAAAAATATACTGGAAAAAAATTGAAGTACAGTTACTGTCAAAAGAAATATGTATACACAGAAAAGATACTGGTACTGCAAAGTATACCCATCTGTGATAGGGTATACCAATCACAGTTTGTAGATTTTTATAAGGTTATTTAAAGGAAAATGAATTCATAGAATGGAAAAAGTAATCTCTATAAAATAAATGAAAAAATATTCTACTTTCAATAAACAACAACAAAGCAATAAAATAAATGAAAATACATTACGATTTATTTACAATACAATATATTGTACTACTACATTGTATCACTAAAACTTTCCTTCCTTTAGATAAATTTGTATTTTTCTCTTCAATAGATTCGTTCCAATTTCCATTTCAAAGGTCAAGATTTCCTCTGCTACAAATTGCTATTGTTAAACCAGACAGAAGGAAATGAAACTGAATTTTATAGAATAAAATTGTTTGGAAGTTTGAAATCAGAATCAGTGGCAACAATTTGTCGGAAATTTTTGATGGTAGAAATAAAGTATTTTTAAGGATTTTTTACATAATTTATTTTAGTGAATGTAATGTAAAAAGTGAAAAAAATTGGATAATACTAAGTGGGTTATTTTATGAGTAAATATAAATTAAGGAATATTCGAAGTTGAAAACAAAAACATTAATGTTAATATCTTTACATAACAAATTAAGAAATGAGGAAATGAGTATATGAAATCAGTTTTATTCTTGAAATGGTCCCAATGCCTTCATCGTACCTTTCGAACCATAAGTGCATAGCACTCGTTCACTTAAATGGCTTAAGCTTCAATGAGGGGATTATATTGGATTTTATAAACAAAATGTGAACTTACTAATGGAAATTTTACTTTAGAAGTACATTCAATTAACAAGGTGCCACACATTGGCTCCATAGTTTGTTTAGTTTAAACCTTTGCTATTGTAATTACATAGAATATTAAATGAATTTTAAGCAGTCCCATTTTCTTCTTAAAACTTAATTACTAAATGCACTTAAGCTAAAATGCACTTAAGCTAAAATGCGCTTACATCTTAAATTTAAGACATAATGAACTTCCAAAAGCTCAATGTGACAACAAAATCCTCTTAAGATATAGTAACAAGGAAAGAACACACTTTTCCTTATTCCATAAAATCAAGAACCTTAAAAATATTTTCAAAATTAAATGTGTCTGATTTTCCCCTTATAGCTTTTAAGTTAATGGCCTACAAATTAAACAAAACATAGAATTCCTGTATTTCTTTTTGTCTTTTTGAAACTATTAAGCCAGAGAATGACTACAAATTGTAGAAAAGAAAAAGCAAGAGTATTAAGATGAAAAGCAGGGTTAAATTCCCTAGATTTATTTTAAATGCTAAATTGTGCTAGTTTCTTTTTATCTTGGCCTTGTTATACCTACCATCAAAAAGAATGGGGGGTATATTGAGATTGTCATTCCGTTTGTAATTTCCTTAATATTGGCTGAAAAATCAAAAACGATATATATTCTGAATCCTTATGATATTCTAAGACGATTGAGCGATGTCCGTCTGTCTGTCCGTCTGTCTGTCTGTTGAAATAACGATAACGAATAAACGAAAGGAACTAGCTCACTGAAACTTAGCAAAAATATTCTTCATCTCTGAGAAACTGGGCAAAATCGGTTCAAATTTGACCATAGCTCCCATATAACCTCGTCTAGGCTAATCGCTTATTTGTTAATAAATGACAAATTATAGCAGCTATGCTGATAAAATTCGGTCTATAGAAGTTTTACATTAGCCCTAGGCAGCATATAAAATTTCCTCAAAATCGGATCACATTTAGCCATAGCTCTCATACAAAAAACTTACGAAAACAGCCTTAATTTCACCTAAAATACACTTATTACAGATATAACCACAAAATTTGGCACAAGAAAGTCGTATATCAATGCCAGCCAGTGTGCAAAATTTTGTTGCCATCGGCCACCATTTGACCTAGCTCCCATATAAAAAACTTAAGAAAACACAAAAATTCAAAAAGAAAAGGGAATTTATGTCCATCTGCCCGTCAGATAAAATCGTGATAGCTCCTTAACTACAAGAGCTAGTAAGTCTAAATTAAGCACAAGAAAGTCTGTTGTCAATGCCAGCCAGTGTGCAAAATTTTGTCGCAAGCAGTCACCATTTGACCATAGCTCCCATATAAAAAACTTATGGAAACACAAAAATACATAAAGAAAAGGTTGTTTATGTCCGTCTGTCCGTCAGATAAAAGCACGATAGCGCCTTAACGAAAAGAGCTAGAGAGACAAAATTTCACAAAAGTATTTTGGATGTGTGTTGAAAATAAACAAAATCGGTTCAAATTTAGTTAGAGCTCCCATATAACCCCGCCCCGGGAAACACATTAATGCTGATAAATTGACTACAATTGTAATAGCTATGACGATAATATTTAAAAGAGGGATGTTTTATGCAATTTTTGACCAGTTTATCAAATTTTATAGGAATCAGTCCATATTTGACTTTAGCTTTCATATAAAAAACACTCACGGAAACCAAAAATTTTAGCCAAGGCCAGTTAAAAGCTATTAAATTAGAAAATATGATAGCTATGGCCACTAAATTTTGCAACATTTGGCTATAATTCTTATATATATATAACATCCCCTTTTTATATCTACAATTAAAAAGAATTGGAGGTACATTCAAAATCTGGACCAAAACTGAAAAAATCGCTAAGCTAATTGGTATTGTTGGTGAAACCTTTGGACTAAATTCGGTTGCCGTAGTTCTATAGTTCAACATTTAAAAATATTTTAGTGGTTTCCCCAGTATTTACTTTGATCAAAATTCGGTCTCATAACCGGGTATAGTTTTACATTAATAAGTTGTTAAATACTTTTCGTTAATATGTAGTTAGGCCAAATACGTTAATAGTAATACGGCAGGTCCATATATTTCGTTAGGAGTTCCTAATGCATTCATCTAAATATTTTTGATTGTAGATATAAAAAGGGGATGTTATATATATAAGAATTATAGCCAAATATTGACCGATTGTAACAATATTTTACACACTGGCTGGTATATATATAGAGCTTATTCTTGCAAAATTTAGTGACCATAGCTATCATAGTTTCTAATTTAATAGCTTTTAACTGGCCTTTGCTAAAATTTTTGGTTTCCGTGAGTGTTTTTTATATGAAAGCTAAAGTCAAATATGGACTGATTCCTATAAAATTTGATAAACTGATCAAAAATTGCATAAAACTTCCCTATTTTAAATTTAATCGTCATAGCTATTACAATTGTATTCAATTTATCAGCATTAATGTGTTTCGCGGGGCGGGGTTATATGGGAGGTCTAACTAAATTTGAACCGATTTTGTGCATTTTCAACACACATCTTTTAAAAGATATCCAAAATACTTTTGTAAAATTTTGTCCCTCTAGCTCTTTTCGTTAAGGCGCTATCGTGCTTTTATCGGACGGACAGACGGACATAAACAACCTTTTCTTTATGTATTTTTGTGTTTTCATAAGTTTTTGATATGGGAGCTTTGGTCAAATGGTGACCGATTGTAACAAAATTTAGCACACTGCCTGGCATTGACATAAGACTTTCTTGTGCTTAATTTAGTCTTACTAGCTCTTGTAGTTAAGGAGCTATAACGATTTTATCTGACGGGTAGACGGACATAAATCCCCTTTTCTTTTTGAATTTTTGTGTTTTCGTAAGTTTTTTATATGGGAGCTAGGTCAAATAGTGATCGATTTTGACAAAAATGCACACTGGCTGGCATTGACATAAGACCTCCTCGTGCTAAATTTAGTGATTATATCTATTTTAGTTTTAGATTTATTGGCATTTAAGTGTATTTTAGGTGAAATTTTGGCTGTTTCCGTAAGCTTTTTGTATGGGAGCTATGGCTAAATGTGAACCGATTTTGATGAAATTTTATACGCTGAATAGGGCTAATGTAAAACTTCTATATACCAAATTTGATTATCATAGCTGCTATAATTTGTCATTTATTAACAAATAAGCGATTAGCCTAGACGAGGTTATACGGGAGCTATGGTCAAATGTGAACCGATTTTGCCTAATTTCAATACCAAAATTTTCTCAGAGAAAATTTCTACTAAGTTTCAGTGAGTTAGCTCCTTTCGTTTAGGCGTTATCGTGATTTCAACAGACAGACAGACGGACAGACAGACAGACGGACATCGCTCAATCGTCTTAGAATTTCATAAGGATTCAGAATATATATCGTTTTTGGTTTTTGAGTCAATATTTAAGAAATTACAAACGGAATGACAATCTGAATATACCCCCCATTCTTTTTGATGGTGGGTATAAAAAACAAATTCGTTTACATGTTTTTTGAAACTATTAAGACAGACAATGACCTCAAGTTTCAGATCGATACAAGTAGCAGCAGGGTTTAGTTCTTACAATTCTTTACAAAATCTTATTCATAGTTAAATTTACACATTATTCAGAAGTATTTTAATAATCGGCCGTGGCAAGCTTAAATGGGAACACAGATAGTTGCTAGTCTGAAATCACTTTAGTAAAATCCCCGCCCTGGAAATCACGTTAATGCTAATAAATTAAATCCAATTGTTATAGATTTGACAAGTAAAAAAGTGCCATAGTCGATCAAGCCCGACCATACGATACCCTTCACCACTAAGGTCAGAGGTGTTCTTGTTCCTGTATAAAGACAAATATTTACTAAATTTTGACATCATACAAACATTTTCTCAAAACTTATATATTTAAGCTTTTTCGGTCATTTAGACTTATATGAGGGCTACGGTCAAATGTGGACTGATTATCTCGAAATTTGACAAATTAATTACAGTTTTTACAAAAATTTTGTAAAAAATAAACTCAATATTCTCATTATCTTTAGATTTACGAGCGTTTTTTGTGATTTTTATCACAGAAGAGTTTTGACCACAGCTCCAAATATGAACCGATTTCAGCGAAATTTTGTACAGTTAACATAAGCAGTATTTGTTTTAAATTTCATGAACATATATGTGGCCAAAATATCAATTTCGGGAAGTGAGACCTATAGGATGTACCATAAATAATGGACCGATTCAATTGCAATGGTCCCACTATCAACAAAATTATCTGTGCCAAATTTCATCAAATTATCTTTAGAATTGCGACCTGTAGTTTAATTTCATGTTTTACATGGGGGTCCAGCCAGCCGTCCAGACGGACTGACATCGCTAAATCGACTCAGAAAGTGATTCTAAGTCTATTGGTCTAACACAAATATTTCTATGCATTATATACATCAGCTCAAACTTATAATACCCCTTCCACCAATGGTGGTGAAGGGTATAATGATAGTAGAACTTTAATTACCTGTGATTTTGTAATACCCTACACTATTGTAGTATATTTTGACGATAATGCGTTTTCGTCGATGTTTGTATAGAATTAAACAGATACCATCCAGAATTTTTAGTTTGAATTTAACTATAGTATGTCCCTTCAGTTGGTCGGCTGATCGACAATAAGTCCATTAGACCCTAGTTCCTAAAAAACCAACTTTGCAAATTCCTCACATACTCGTGTAAAGCAACCAACTACGAGGGCGGTTCGGAAACTTCTTAGCCTACCAATGAAAGAGAATAGTTAGTTTTTCAAAAATATTTTTATTTTTCAATATAGTCTCCTGAAACTTCAATACACTTAGTCCAACGCTTTTCTAGCAATTCTATCCCTTGATTAAAATAGTTTTCCTCAAGGTCTTCAAAATAGTAGTTTACAGCTGTAATTGCATCTTTATTTGAGGTAAAACGCTTGCCAGCAGGAAATTTTTTTAGATTTGGGAACAGGTAAAGGTCACTGGGAGCTAAATCAGGAGAATAAGACAATTCGTACTTTAATTCGTTGAGTTTAGCCATCGTTAAAACACTCTTGAGCGCTGGTACGTTATCTTGATGAAAAATTATTTTTTTATTTAAAATCCATTTTACTTCACTTAAAACGATCCAAACAAGCTTAAGAAATGTTCATTCTTATGCGTTTTTGGTCGACTGTTAGCAAATGCGGCACCCATCTTGCAGAAAGCTTTTTCATCTGTAGTTCTTCATTCAAAATGAAATGGACTCGATCATTTGAGATGCCCATGATATTAGCTATTTCACGCACTTTTACTCGTCGATCTAATTTACATATCGTCGATTTAATAATTTACATCGATTTAATTTACATATCATGCACTTTGGCTACAATGTCTCTTGTTGTTGCTGTTTTTGGACGTCCACTAGGTGGTTCATCTTCAATGCTTGTACGACCACGTTTAAATTCAGCAACCCAATTTTTTACTATTGCATATGAAGGAGCACTTTCACCTAACACATTCACCATATCATTATGAATTTCTTGTCCCGATAAAGCTTTTTTATGTAAATAGTACCTGGTAGACCGAGCCTTGCTCGGAGCTTTATGATAAGCATTTTGAGGAAAATTTTAAAGTTTTTATATATTTTATATTATAAAGTGCTAAAATAAATTTAGAGGAAAGACATTGTAGAAATATTCAGTTAATTTTGAATTATTTGATTTATTTTGTCCGACCAACACATAGTTTGCATAGTTTACAGTTTAACTCATTTTGAATAATTTTGGAAATTATTCATATCAACAGAAACCTCTGTCGACTCATGCGCAACAACTTTGCTAAAGATTATAGTCTGATCAAATGCACAGTTTACGATTTAATTCATTTTGAGTAGTTTTCTGTGGCGCCACCTGTCGGACTTTGCTTATTCCAATTCATAAACCTTCTTCGGCTTATCCGTAACAACTTTGCTGAAGATTATAGCATGATTAAATGTACAGCATACGATTAAATTGACTTTGAGTAAATTTCAGTAGCGCCACCTGTCGAAAATTCTTCATACCAACTAAGAAACCTTCGTCGGCTCATGTGCAACAACTTTGCTAAAGATTGTAGCATGATTAAATGTACAGATTACGATTAAATTGACTTTGAGTAAGTTTCTGTAGCGCCACCTGTCGGAAATTATTCATACCAACTAAACAGCCTTCGTCGGTTTTAGTAATTTTCAGTGGCGCCATCTGTCGGAAATTAGTCTTATCAACTTTAAAACCTTCGCCGGCTTATCCGCAACATCTTCGCTAAAGAGCATAACACAATCAAATTCACAGTTTACTATTCTATAAAGAACATACATACAGACAAACATTCATTTGTTTAAAATAATACTAATTTTTCCCCCTTTTTATTCCCTAATTTCTAAAAGTTCCATATGTATATTTGGTACTTTTTTGGTGCCAATTGAATTCGGTACATTTTTTTAAAACGCATTTAACATAATGTATAATGTTCCTATTCATATTACTTTGGAGATGTTAAGTTATCATTTTATCCCTTTTTTACCCATTTTGGCTCCAAAATCAAAAAAGTACCAATACGTGTTTCATGTTTTTTTACATCTATTGATTGCAGTACCAAGTTTCTTTCTATATTCATTAGTTTAAAATATAAGAGTGGGTTAAAAAGGTGCCAAAAAAACTATTTTCACCCTTTTTTACCCCCTATCGGACATAGTTTCAAAAAAGTACCAAACACCTGTGCGCTTAATTTCAAAGCTGTTTAAAACGTAATTTTAATTTTGTTTCTATACCTATTACTTTAGGAGACATAGCGTTTTCGATTTTTTCCCCTTTTTACCCATTTTTACCCTCTTAGAGGTAAAAGTTCCAAAAGTCCCTTCTTCTTCGACCTGTACATTAAAAAAGATACGCACTGTCCAAATTTTATCGAAATCGTTAGAGCCGTTTTCGAGATAGCCATTCTATATATATATATATATATACAATTATTGCTCGTTTAAGAATATACGATTTAATTTATTAACACCACGTATTTCAAATTTCTCCATTGTAAAAAAATAGCGGATGCGTCTTTTGTGAACACCTGTTTCTATATACAGGAGTTACCAGATCAAAACAAAATTTAGCATGTGTTTATAGCAGAGACGAAAGTTTCCAAAACACTTAACTTGTTTCTGTTTGTACCACGCTTTTTGTGCTAGGCTAAGGAGTTTCCGAACCGCCCTCGTATACTTTCCTACTTATTTTGATTTTGAATGCAGTCTCTCTACATTACCCTTTATTTTCTGCTATTTATTTTATTTGTTTGTCTTTCTGTCTGGTTTTTTGCAGTTGTTAAGAGCGTGATGATGTTGTTATTTGTTTGAAATTGTTCCAGTTTCGGATTTTTTTTTTCAACAAATACAAATATTTGTGAATGTGTACACTTTAGTTTACCTGTTGTTTATATACCCATTGTTTATGTACCCTTTTCTGTTGTCGTTATATTTTGTTAAGCTTAAACGGAAGTTTAAAGCTTTTCATTTAGTTAAATGTTGGTATGTAGTTAAATCTATTTAAATACATACAAAATACCAAAAATTACATACAGAACAAAAAGACTGCCTCTAAAAAATAAACATAACATTAGAGACTTAGGAAGCTTAAAAGTTCGGAAAGTTTTGTTTGTTTAATTTTTTCTCAGGTGGTTAAAAAATCAGGGGCTTAATTATCGCATTCGGTATCGATCGAAAACTCAGACTTTTAAGCGAATATTGTGAAGTTTACTTTAGGGATGTTAAAAGTAACTTCGATGCAAAAAGTTTATTGAAATTTGGTATCCATTTTGATTCGTTTTTAAAAACGTAAAGTTCAATTAAAACTCTTTTACTGTTGTTCATCTTTTCGGCAAATAACTTCAAAAAAAATTTAATGAACTGTGCATTTTTTTAAATAATTTTGATTATCCTTAAAGTATGCTATACAAATGTTTTGAAAATATCTAAGATTTCGATAGATATCGAATGCCATAGTTTGGCCCTAGATTTCATATTTTAGTGGGAAAAGTTTACATTTAAGGCTTTAAAATATTTTTATATTTTCTTGTGGCAAGTTTGCTATGAGACATAGAGAAAATATTTTTGTCAACTTATCTTTAAAATTTCAAATTTGCCTTTAGTTGTATTCATAGTGTAATTATAACAAGTGACTGCAACTCGTCAGCTGTTTTTCAAATTTTCTTCTAGTTCAAAATTTGTTTAAGTTTTCTAATGTCAAATTATTGTTGTTATTCTGAATTGTCGAATTGTTGTTTTAAATTTTGGCATTAAAAAACTTATTATCCAACAACAAAATCTATGTTGTTTTTGGCTTGTTGTATTTGTTGTAGCCATGCGTTATCCTGTATATATGAACCTTGGTTGTACACTCAGAATATTATGTAAGTAAAATTAACTTAAAATGTAATTTGAATTGAATGAATATTCATTTAAAAACCGGTCAACTGATTTTTCATTCAAATTCAATAAATATTTCATTTAAATTTAACTGACAAATATTTAAACTAAATTTTCAGTTTTAAAAACGGAATATTCAGTTGTTTTCAAAAAAATTACTGGCAAAAATTTAAACTACATTTTTAGTATAAAAAACGGAAAGTTTTCATTTATTTTTAAAAAATTGAATGGTAAAAAACTACGTAAAATTTCCATGAAACGGACAATTTTCATTTGTTTTTGTAATTAACGTAATATAAAAGACGAAACCATAAAAAGGTTATATCCTTTAAGGCATCAAAGAACCAAACAGACAAAACAAAGTTTGTTGTTTGCTTAGGCCATATCCTGTGATAGGCGGCCAGTATTATAAAAAGTTTCTTCAGTAAGAAAACCTAAGATACTTAAGGAAAAACAATAATTAAACAAATACGAATTATATTTGATACAATAATTGAAAAAATATATAAAAACTAAACAACTGATATTTTCAAATGTTACGGATTTTCAGTATTTTTTGTAGGTTGTTTTTAAAACAAATGTATAAATATGTTAAAAATCAATTTTCATGTAAATTTAAATGAATATTCATTTGAAAACAACATAACCGAAAACTTCCTAAACAACATACAATCAGTTACTGTAATAATTTCCTGAGTGTATTAAATAAAATCATATTTCAAATAAAAAGAAAACAAACTTTTGAACAGCAACCGGTGCGGAATCACTTTTTCTAGTTTTCTTTAACTCAAAGTTTTCTCTGTTGATTTTGTAATTAGAACAAAATGGCACGAAATGGAAAAGAAAATTGAAAGAAGAATAAATAGAAACTTCATTAACATGGATTGACGCGTTCTAATAAAATTTTAACATTAAATGTGACGCGTATGTAGAACAATTTTTTTCTTTTGTATATTTTTCTTTTTTGAAAAAACACAAAAGTTCTACAATTTTCTGGGTTTTGAGATGAGAGCAAAGTGTAATATGACACGCAAAGTTTTTTTTTTTTCTTAATTGAATTGCGAAAAAAAAAAATAGAATGAAAACTTAAATGAAACACGTTTCAATGAGATCTAATTAGGTAGAAAAAGGAATATTGGAACATTTGCCAATTATAAGATTAAATTAAAGAAGATGTGGTTAATATATTTGTAAAGCAATTATAAAATTATCAAAGGCTTATTGTAGGAATTTGGTATGGAAAATTTGAGTTATAAGCTCGTCATAGCCCTATTTACCGATTATGAATTAGGGGGTTAGTTTCTAGGAAATCGGAAACCAACAAGTTGCTTCCCGTTTCATAATTTCAAAATTATAATACCGTTTAACTGATAAATATGGAGTTTCTTTTCTGTATACAATACTAATAAAATTTCTATAAAAAAACTGATGTACCCATATTATTATTTTTAAATATTTTTCTGGTAATAAAAAGTTTTTTATCGCCCTTTAGGACTTATTTAAACACTTTGTGCTTTTTGGCTATTTACCTGTTGCTACCAAACACTCCATTATACTTCTCACAAAATTTTTTATCAATCTCAACATCGAACACTGATTTAGTTGCTGAAATATGAAGTTGAAATTTCAAAAGTTAATTTCAATGAAGCCACACAGAAACCACCAAATCATCACGGTAGGTGCAGGCAACAATGCAAAACGCAAATCAAAAGAAGATTGATAAAAGCACCATCACCATTGTCATCATCGTCATCAAAATCACCATCGCCCTGACAATATCCTCCAAAAACATGGTCACAGTTCATGTGTTATTGTCTTAACATTGATTGAGTTCCCTAACTGAGGCAGCCAATTTTTTTCATTAACATTTGGGTATGTCAACCAACTTGCATATTCCGTGGGGTGACTCTTTTCGATGGGTATATGTATGGAATGTTCCCAAATTTTCACATAGTCAAAGGAAGCAATACAATAAATCTTAAATCATTGTGATTGCGACCTAAGTGGTCGGACATGGATTTTGTGTATGTTATAATGTAAAGAAAATGCCTTAATTTTTGGTATAATGTTTCAGAGAACAATGATTTGTGTTGTTTTATTTCAAAAATATGAAAGATGAATTTCCATTTCCGCTAAAACTAATAGTGCTAAACAACAATTATATTTAGACTGTCCCACACTTATATGGAAAATTGGGTTTTTCGAATTCAGATATGCATACTCTGTAGAAAGCAATATATTTACCTAAACGGTGTTACAATTGAGTGACTTTTTTAAAAATTTGGAAGGCGACCTAGTGAGGTTTATAGACCTAGGAAAGGACATACAATAACTATTTTCAAAGATTACGAAACACATGCAAAATTTTGAGATATTTGCAAATAACTGTTTTCAGGTAGGTCATAGTACCTTATCATCTACAACTCTCGCATTTGCAGAGCAATTTTAAAACTGTAAAAAGTAGTGTTTTGACGTCCGTCCTGTCTACACGCGTTTTTACATGTTGCTTGTCCGTCCATGTGTATTAAACATCTGCATAGTTCCATCCGTGTATATCCATTTCTGTGTTTTATCATTTTGAGTGTGTATTGATGAGTAGTTAAGTTTTTTGTTATAAGTGAGTATTGTTGTATTCTCCCACTAAGTAAGTCTGAGTGGGTAAAAAGACAATGAGAATAACATATTTATTTTCCTATAGTTTTGCAAAATGGATGGAATGAGTATTAGTGGTTATACAATAGATAACTTATAGTATGTCGTATGAAGTTTACTTATAGGATAAAATAAAAACTAAAAACGACATTCGATTAGTTTAATACTTTTTTTTCAAAACTTTGTTGTTTTTGTAGGAGTTTTTTCAAAAATTTGTTATTTTTGTGAGAAATATTTCAAAATTTTCTTCTTTTTATAGGAAATTTTTCAAAAATATTATATTTTATATAGGAAATTTTTCAAAAATTTCTTATTTTAATACGAGATTTTTCAAAAATTTCTTAATTTTATAGGAAATTTTATTTTTTTTTTTATTTTTTTAGGAAATTTTTAAAAAATTTCTTATTTTCATATATAATTAAAAAAAAATATATATCTTAATTTTACAGGAAGTTTTTCAAAAATTTCTTATCCTCATAGAAAATTTTTGATTTTGTTTTTTTATTTTTATATGAAATTTTTTAAATTATTTAAAAATTTCTTAATTTTGCCGAAAATTTTATTTTTTTTTTATTTTTATAGGAAGTTTTTAAAAAATTTCTTATTTTCATAGGAACTTTTTAAAAAATTCTTATTTTATAGGAAATTTTTTAAAAAATTCTTATTTTTATAAAAAAATGGGAAAAATTCTTATTTTTACAGGGAATTTTTAAAAAAATTCTTATTTTTATAAAAAAAATTTCTTATCTGATAGAATTTTTTTTTTTTAATTTTAAAGAAAATTTTTCCTTAATTTTTATAGAAAGTTTTTAAAAAATTTCTTGTTTTTGAAGGAAATTTTTAATTTTTTTTTATTTTTATAGGAAATTTTTAATTTTTTTTTTCAATTTTTTAGGAAATTTTTAATTTTTTTTATTTTTATAGGAAATTTTTAAAAAATTTCTTGTTTTTAAAAAATTTATTATTATTATAGGATTTTAAAAACTTTCAATTCTTAAAAAATTTTACTCCGTCAATTTATTTCACTAATTCTTTTGACATTTTTTTTCTTTTATTTCTATATTATTCATTTTTATAGTCAATTAAAATATATACACACAAACACTGAAAAATGTTAAAAATTTCTTATTTTTATAAAAAAAATTTGAAAAATTTCTAATTTTTATAAGTAATTTTTAAAAAATGTCTTATTTTTATAAAAAAAAATTTCAAAAATTTTTTATTTGATAGAATTTTTTTTAATTTCAAAGAAAATTTTTCCTTAATTTTTACAGGAAATTTAAAAAAAAATTTCTGGTTTTTGTAGGAAATTTTTAATTTTCTTTTATTTTTATAGGAAATTTTTAAATTTTTTTCAATTTTATAGGGAATTTTTAATTTTTTTTTATAGGAAATTTTAAAAAAAATTTCTTATTATTATAGGATTTTTAAAAACTTTCAATTCTTAAAAAATTTTACTTTTACCCTTATTTCACTTATTTTATATTCTTTTGACAATTTTTTTCCTTTTATTTCTATTTTATTCATTTTTATAGTCAATTAAAATATATACACACAAACACTGAAAAATGTTAGTATTTCAACATAGAAACATTATTGCTACGAAATTGTCTTTGCATTTACCACAAGTTATTCGAAATACTCATAAATACTTATAGTTATCTAAGTATTTTGGAACAAGAAACAGTTGTAAACAGATAAATTTATCTTTTTCAACTTATAAGCAAAAGTATCAGTTACTGACTTTGTGGGTAGAGTGGATGAGCAAAAACAAAAGCAGACAATATCGGTTACACTCATTCTCTCATTTATACTACAAGTATTGAGTACTACTATGGTGTATTCGTTTTTGATGAACAATATTGTATACTCTTGCAGACGTTTAATGTGTATTTTGTCCGCGTCCAGTGTTTAAAACAAAATTAATATATAATTAATAAATTAAACGCGTGCAATAAAATAAATAAATAAAAAAAAAAAAAAAACATATTAACATTAAAACCAAAATAACAAAAAATTGAAATAATTAAAAATCAAACAATAAACTCAAACAGTGGAAATAACACAAAATTAATAACATCCAACAATAAACAAACTCTCCAAACCAGTTTTTCTCTTATTTTATTTTTAATACAACAAACACAATAACTCTATTACAACAACAAACAAATCTACAGAACATCACTCATCATTACAAACATTAATATCATTACATCAACAACCTAACTTCAACAAAAATATATCAGTGTTGGCACCTAGCCATAACAATGACCAGATCAGGGCTTTTATGGCCCTTTTAGCAATTGTCATTGTGTTTTCTTTCCTTTTCCTTTTTATAGTAAAAGTATCACTGATTTAATTGTTGTCAAACTATTTAATGGTGAAGGCATAACACTGACCATTAATTAGTATCGCAGACAACAATTAACATCTTTGAGACTTTTACTATAAATAGACAATTGATTAGTTTTTTTCAATATATTGCAATGGCAGATCGTTTTAGCATAAACTTCTGCAACATACGTGGGCTAAGAGCGAATTTCTTCTCTGTTTATGCACACATTTGTCTCCATCGGCCGGATGTTTTCGCCTTATCTGAAACCCAGGTATCTGAAAATGCTGATCCACAGGATTTTCACATACCTGGGTATCAATTCCTATCCCTTTTTAACCTTCATAGGGGCATTGCAATGTACATTCGCGATGAAGTTGCGTACCAGTGCCAGCAATCATTAGGCACGCATGATAACGAATTTAGCTGTCTCTGGGTTAAATTCAGAATCAGGGCGCATCTTTTGTACTTCGGGTTTCTTTATAGAAGTCCAAACGCGGAAAGGGGCACAACTTTATCTGGCTTCGATGCCCTTTCCGATTCAATTTCGAAGATCCTCGAGAGTTGTCCGAGCAGTGAAATCGTTATTGCTGGTGATTTCAATGTTCACAACTCGTCCTGGCTTCGCCATTCGAGCCACACAACTCCTGAAGGCCAATATGTTGAGTTATTTGCAGCGCACAATCACCTTGCGCAACTGGTGAATGAGCCAACACATATTCCATGTGTTGATGGGCACCAACAAAACATCCTTGACCTTTTCCTTACTTCACACCCTGATAAGTATGAAGTAAAGGTTCTTGCACCTCTCGGAAATTCCGATCATTGTACCATTTCCGCCTCTTTTTCGCTCTCCTCACTTCGCAGCATTTCGCAAACAGCTACGAAACGTTCAATTTTTCTATACGAAAAAGGTCGTTGGGCAGAGCTCAACGAATTCTATAGGCATTTTAACTGGAAACTGTGTTTCCTCGACAGTAATGTCAATGCCTCGGCGGAAATGGTTTCTAATGTTATTAAGCTGGGAATGAAAATGTTTATCCCAGTGAAAAACATTTCGATTAAACCAAAGGTAAAAACTTGGTTTAATCAGACGTGCAAACAAGCAGTCAGATCCCGAGAGGAAGCTTTCAGAAACTGGCGCAATAACCAAAATCCAGTTACTGATTTGCAACGCAAACGTGCAAGGCGTACATGTGCCAAAGTATTAAGACGTGAAAAAGCTCTGTACGAGCAGCGTCTTCGTACTAAAATTCTTGCTGCTCCTCGGGGCAGCAAGAGTTTCTGGTCATTCGTTAAAAGAGTTAAGAATAATGCTAGTTCTTCAATTTCTTCTCTTTTAAAGAATGGTCAAACATTCACTGACCCGGTTGACAAAGCTAACCTTTTAGCTGAATTATTTGCAAGCAATTCCCGCTTGCCGGAAAGCACTCAACCTCCGCCCGAGCTCGAAAGAGTATCTGTAACTATGCCAAAGATATTCTTTCGCGCCCGTGCTGTAAAAAGGGTTTTAGCAGATCTCAACATAAACAAGTCTTCAGGGCCGGATGGCATTCCAGCACTGGTCTTGAAGCAGTGCTGTTCGACGCTTTCGCGTCCATTAGCCAACCTTTTCAGCACCTTGTACCAAGCTGGTACATTTCCTCGGTGTTGGAAGGTTGCTAATGTAACGCCAATCCCTAAAAAGGGTGAGGCTACCAACCCTGAAAATTACCGCCCAATAGCAATTTGTTCTGCACTCTCCAAAGTTTTGGAGAGTATGGTAAACCACCATCTTGTGAAATATCTGGAATCTAACAACCTACTAAGCGACCGCCAGTATGGATTTCGTAGGGGACGCTCTACGGGAGACCTGCTAGCCTTCCTTTCGGAAAAATGGTGTCATTCAATACACCGTTTTGGCGAAAGTAAAGTTGTGGCTCTGGATATTTCCAAGGCGTTTGATAGAGTGTGGCACGGAGCACTTCTATCAAAACTTATTGCTTTTGGTGTCGGTAATATCTTCTCTCGATTTATATCGAGCTTCCTCAGAGATCGCACTATAAGAGTTGTTGTAGATGGGATCTCATCAAACGAGTTCAAGCTAAATTCAGGGGTACCGCAAGGCTCCGTTCTTTCTCCTACTCTATTTCTTATCTTTATAAACGACCTTCTACGTCAAACTTCCAATCCTATCTACTCTTTTGCAGATGATAGTAACATTTGCCATTCGTATTCATTCAATCATAGACCAAACCCTTTAGAGATTGGTACTATGAGGCAAAACATGAATGAATCATTAAACCGCGATTTAGAAGCAATCTCAGAATGGGGTCGTGCGAATAGAGTCGATTTTAATGCGCGGAAAACTCAATGTTGTATGCTCACGCATAAACGCACGGCGGATCATGTTACTTCATCTGTATTAATGGGTGGTGAAAATATCGAGGAATCAGATACTCTTGATGTTCTGGGCATGAGAATTCAATGTGATGTCCGGTGGACTGAACACATTTTTCAAGTGTCGAAAGAAGCATTCAAGTGTCTCGGTTTTCTAAAACGGTGCAAGACATACTTCACTTCATCTGATCTCCTTACTATTTATACCACCTATATCCGACCGAAAATGGAATACAACTCTCATGTATGGGCCGGTGCTTCAAAGTCTATTTTGGAGCTTCTTGACCGAGTACAGGAGAGGGCGAAGGTGCTTATTGGTGACAGTAGGGTATCCAACTCTATTGATTCACTGGAGCACCGTCGCAATGTGGGTTGTGTCACACTGTTCTATCGTTACTACTTTGGAATGTGCTCTAATGAAATCAGGGAACTCGTTCCCGAAACTAGAATTTTTTTACGCAATACACGTCTATCTGTTAGAGCTCATCCCTTCGTAGTCGATTGGCCAGTAGACAGAACAACACACTACAGAGAAAATTCATTCTTTAGCCGTACAGTTCGTATGTGGAATTTACTTCCCGCAGAAATTTTTCCTGCCAGTTGCAATATAGGAAAGTTCAAATCAAATGTCCATAAACACTACTCCATCTATCCACCCTCCCATAACCTATTTTCCTAGTTCCAACACAATGCATTGCATAAGTAGGGGTCATCCCCTGAGTGCTGGTCCTAAAAAAAAAAAAAAAAAAAAAAAAAAAAAAATAGTTTTATAGTATGTCATAGCAATATTTTAATAATAAATTAGTTTAAAAAAGGTTTGTCAAAAATTTTGGGACATCAAACATTTATTTAAAAAGTTTTACTGTAGTGTATTGCACTAAGATTCCAATTTATTAAAATTATTTATTATTATAATAAATGGTTTTTTGATAAAACCATAAAATGTTGGGGAAACCTTTCCTCGACGCGTTTCGATAGTTGGTTAGGCCATCTCATCAGGAGGATTATCCCTAATACTAGACATACCATACCCTCAAATATAATATATTTGAGGGACAAAATAAATACGAATTATTATTGTATCCAACAAATATCAACACAAAGAGAAGATTATCATCTGAACATTAATTACAATAATAAATAATTGTAATAAATTGGGATCTTAGTGCAATACACTACAGTAAAACCTTTCAATTAAAATAGTTTTCCATTTCTTCTAATTGGAAAATTTTTATCAAATGTTTCGTTATTTCTTTGAAATTTTTCGTAATCTTTTAAATTCAAAAATAACACTGTGATACACGGGAAAAATGCAGGGGTTCTCATATACTAATTCTGTTTTGGGGGAGTCCATGGAGTACGAAAATAGCAAAATTTTTTTTGATCACTTCGTTAAGTATATTTTTTAACAGCAAATGTAACGTAAAACCATTATTTACGAAAATTTAAAGAAAAAAAAAATCATAACTTTTTTATTTGACAGTCGATTTAACTTTTGTTTTCAATGGATATTAGATGCGAATTCGGCTTTTCTGAAAATATTTTCCGTTTGAAGATCGCCCATAAAATGGCTATTTTATAGCGCTTAAAATAAAAAAACCCAATTTTTTCAACAAATTTTCATTTTCTGTCGGATCCCAATTTTTTGTTGGGCAACAAATTTTGGTTTTATAAATTTTATTTAAAAGTACATTCAGTTGGCTTTTTAAAATGTATAAGTAGACTTCGAGTTTCTCATCGAAAGCTATATTTGCTGTTAAAAAATATACTTAACGAAGTGACCAAAAGAAATTGTTACTACTTTCGTACTCTATGGACTCCCCCAAAACAGAATTGGTATGTGAGAACCCCTGCATTTTTTTTCTTTACATTTGGATCACAGTGTAATTATTTTAACTTTTTTCTATAAATCCTATTTTGTTTAACACAGAAAAAAACGAAATATTACTTAAATATTGATACTGATTTGCATTTACAAAAGTTATTTTTTTCTTTCGAAGTTAACATTTTTCGATTAAAAACGAAGTACTTTTTATAATGAATTTCTGGTAAAAAGGTTTACATGCCTTATTACCATGTTTGTATGTAGTACATGTCAATGTCGGTTTATGAAAAGCTTAATAACTTTTCGATTTTTCGTCTGATTTAAAAAATTAAAACCACGTTTTATTATAAACTAAATTCTCTTGTTATATTAAGATAAACGTTTATGAGCTTTCATATAAGAATAAGCAATAAAGGGCTCCTAAAGTCAAAAAAATGGGCGAAATTTGTTTTTTTTCTTTCTTTTATATATATATTCTTAACAAAGAAATACTTTTAATTTACAAATGTATCAAAGATTATATAAATACAATTCTAAAGCGCAATCTGTTGTTTTTTTGTTTCATGTTAAAATATAAAATCGAATACAAACTGAGCTACAGGTCGATAAGTAACCGAACCTCGTTAAAATCGGTTTTTGCGTATAACTCTTAAACGTGTACGTATGTATTTCTGAAATTCTTTTACACGATTTGTCATGTACTTAATAAGGCTTACGACCCAGGCCAGGTCGTTTCCCGAGTTTTTTTTTAGTGTACCAGAGTATTTCGACTAATCTTTTACTTTACTTCGATCTTAGATATTTATTTATTAAAATTTTGCTTAAAGAGTGTTCTAAAAAAAATATGCATTTACTATTTTAGACAAAATTTATCCATAGTGCAAGAAATAATTTATTTTTTGATCAAGTTAGTTTCTATAGATATGTCAGATACTATTATAAATATAATTAAAACTTTTCAAAAAAATCCGTTATGGACTTTTAAAAAAATAGCTAAAAATTTGAAAGTTGACCCTCGAACGGTTTCTAATGCCATCAGACGGTATAAGGAAAACCTGAGCATTGAAAGAAAACCTGGATCAGGGAGGAAAAAAGGTCCTACAGATATTGGTAAGGCAAAAGAAGTCAAGCGACTCTTTCGAAGAGCGCCTAACACTTCTTTAAGAAAAGCAGCTCGTACGGTGAAATGTTTTACAAATTTTGCACATAGAGTCAAAGCTTATGCTGGACTGAAGACATACAAAGTCCAAATGTTCCAGATCGCAATGCTATAAAGAACTTAGAAGCAAAAAAACGAGCGAAAAAATTTAAGTCTGATTTTATAAAAAAATACAGCTGTTGAGTAATGGATGATGAAACATACGTACTGGCAGACTTTTCTCAACTTCCTGGTCAAGATTTTTATGTTGCTGATAAACGGGGCAATGTTCGGCAAGAGTTTCGCACAAAAAAACAAACAAAATTCCCTAAGAAGTTTCTCGTGTGGCAAGCTATTTGCAGTTGTGGCAAAAGAAGTAAAGTATTTGTGGCATCTGGCACAATAAACACAGAAATTTATATAAAGGAGTGCCTACAAAAACGGTTGTTACCCTTTTTAAGAGAGCACAGAGTGACTACATTTTTTTGGCCCGATTTGGCATCATGCCATTATGGAAAAAAGGCACTTGAGTTATACTCAAAGAATAATGTCATTTTTGTACCACGAGAGGCAAATCCACCTAACTGTCCAGAACTGCCGCCTGTGGAAAGGTATTGCGCTCTGGTAAAAAAGGAATTGAAGAACACAGGAAAGATTTCCAAGAACATGTCCGATTTTAAGCGCAGGTGGAACACATGCTCCAAAAAGGTATCAGAAGCAACTGTAAAATCTTTAATGGGAGGGTTTCCGAAAAAAGTCGATAATTTTGCAAAACCCGAGTACTAAGTAAACATTTTAATGCTAAATGATTTTGTATAATATGTCATTATATTTGTGTATTTTGTAGAGTTTTTATATTAAAAGGTTTGATTTTTATTTAAGAAAATCCAACTACAAATTTTATTTAGAGCATTCTTTATTCTGAATCCTTATAAAATACTAAGACAGTCTGTTTTCGGCACGATAAAACATTAAGATTGTCATTCCATTTGTAATTTCAATAATATTGGCTCAATAACCAAATGAAGTAAATTCTGAATCCTTATCCTAATTCTAAGACGTTTGAGCGATGTACGTCTGTCTGTTTGTCTGTCTATCTGTCTGTCCGTCTATCTGTCTGTTGTCGGTACGATAAAACCTTTACAAAAAGATATAGGTTACTGAAATTTGGCATAAATATTCTTCATTTCTTAGAAAATTTTTGTATTGGATTCGGGAAAAATCGGTTCACATTTGACCATAGCTTCCGTATAACCTCTTCTAGGCTAATCGCTTATTTGCAAATAAATGACAAATTATAAAAGCTATGACGATAAAATTTGGTATAAAATCAAATATCATATAAGCAGAAGGCAGCATATATTTCATAGAAATCGGTTCACATTTAACTATAGCTCCTATACAAAACACTTACGGAAACAGCCAAAATTTCACCTAAAATACACTATAATGCCAGTAAATGATAAACTTTGATAGCTGTGGCCGCTAAATTTAGCACAAAGTCTAATGTGATTGCCAGCCAGTGCGCAAAATTTTGTCATAATCGGTTATTATTTGACTATAGCTCCCACATATAAACTTATGGAAACACAAAATACCAAAAAGATGGTGGGCTCTGTCCATCAGATAAAAGCTCGATAGCACCTTAACAAAAAGAGATAGAGGAACAAATTTTAAAAAAGTATTATCGATATCTTGAAAAAGTTGGGTATTGAAAATGCACGAAATCGGTTCATATTTAGTTTGAGTTCCCATATAACCCTTCCCCGGGAATCATATTAATGCTGATAAATTGAATACAATTGTGATAGCTACGATGACTTAATTTAGAATAGGGAAGGTATCTGCAATTATTGGTCAGTATATCAAATTTCATAGGAACCGGTCCATATTTAACTATAGCTTTCATACAAAAAACACTCCCGGAAACCAAAGAAATGTAGCAAAGGCCAGTTAAAAGCTATTAAATCAGAAACTGTGACAGCTATGGCCAGCTATGGACATTGATTCTTCTTCTTCGATGAAGAAAAAGAATCAATGTCCAGATTTTATACATGGTAGATGCATTAGGAACTGCTAACAAAACATATAGACCTATCGTGTTACTATCAACGTGTTTAGCCTAACTGAATATTAAGCTAAACGAAAAGTATTTAACAGATTATTACTGCTTAATCCGGTTATGAGATTCAATTTTGTGCAAAGTAAATACTAGGGAAACCACTTAGATAGTTTTAAATGTTGAACTATAAAGCTACTGCAACAGAATTTATTCCAAACATTTTTTCAAAAATCTCATTCACACATAAAGAGTGCTCTAAATAAAATTTGTAGTTGGATTTTCTTAAATAAAAATCAATCCTTTTAATATAAAAACTCTACAAAATACGCAAATATAATGACAAATTATACAAAATCATTTAGCATTAAAATGTTTACTTAGTACTCGGGTTTTGCAAAATTATCGACTTTTTTCGGAAACCCTCCCATTAAAGATTTTACAGTTGCTTCTGATACCTTTTTGGAGCATGTGTTCCACCTGCGCTTAAAATCGGACATGTTCTTGGAAATCTTTCCTGTGTTCTTCAATTCCTTTTTTACCAGAGCCCAATACCTTTCCACAGGCCGAAGTTCTGGACAGTTAGGTGGATTTGCCTCTCGTGGTACAAAAATGACATTATTCTTTGAGTACCACTCAAGTGCCTTTTTTCCATAATGGCATGATGCCAAATCGGGCCAAAAAAATGTAGTCACTCTGTGCTCTCTTAAAAAGGGTAACAACCGTTTTTGTAGGCACTCCTTTATATAAATTTCTGTGTTTATTGTGCCAGATGCCACAAATACTTTACTTCTTTTGCCACAACTGCAAATAGCTTGCCACACGAGAAACTTCTTAGGGAATTTTGTTTGTTTTTTTGTGCGAAACTCTTGCCGAACATTTCACAGTACGAGCTGCTTTTCTTAAAGAAGTGTTAGGCGCTCTTCGAAAGAGTCGCTCGACTTCTTTTGCCTTACCAATATCTGTAGGACCTTTTTTCCTCCCTGATTCAGGTTTTCTTTCAATGCTCAGGTTTTCCTTATACCGTCTGATGGCATTAGAAACCGTTCGGGGGTCAACTTTCGAATTTTTAGCTATTTTTTTAAAAGTCCATGACGGATTTTTTTGAAAAGTTTTAATTATATTTTCACGAACTTTTTTTTCGCAGTCCATTTTGATTGAAATAACTATTGAAAATTAATAATTTCTAAAATAATAGTATCTGACATATCTATAGAAACTAACTTGATCAAAAAATAAATTATTTCTTGCACTATGGATAAATTTTGTCTAAAATAGTAAATGCATATTTTTTTTAGAACACTCTTTACTCATAGCTTAAGAAAATTTTTTGTCTTACTTTTGCTTACTTCATTTATCTAAGACAAATTAATCAATGCTCTATACAAAATATATTTGTTCAAAAATTAAAAAAAAAACTATTAACCAACATTTTTACATTTCTTAATCTCTAGTTTGCATATCATTTCTTTTAAGCAAAATAACTTATATCTTGTCAATCAGAAATTCTCAACATTTCTCCTGTGCATCGAGTCAACTAATCAACTAACAAAATGTTTCTTTATTGTTTTGTTTGCATGTTTCAAAGTTTTCTTTGGTATTTCTAGAAAGAAAAAGCAAAGAAATGTTAACTTTTAACTTCTTTTCATGTCCAGATGACCAGATGCTTTTATACATTATTTTTATACCCTTCACCACCATAGGTGGAAAGGGTATTATAAGTTTGTGCTGATGTTTGTAACGCATAGAAATATTTGTCTAGAGACCCACCTTTTAGTATACCAATAGGCTTAGAATCACTTTCTGAGTCGATTTAGCGATGTCCGTCCGTCCGTCCGTCCGTCTGGCTGGCTGGACGGCTGGACCCCCATGTAAACCTTGTAATCAAACTACAGGTCGCAATTCTAAAGATAATTTAATGAAATTTGGCACAGATAATTTTTTTCATAATGGGACCATGGCTATTGAAATTGGTCAATTATTTATGGTACCTCCCATAGGTCCAACTTCCCGGAATTGCTATATTGGCCACAAATATCAATATTTTTTTATGAAATTAAAAACAAATACTGCTTATGTCAACTAAAATCACTGTACCAAATTTCGTTGAAATCGGTCCACATTTGACCATAGCTCCCATACAAATTCTTCTTTAAAAACGCACTTAATGAGACAAAAAATCACTAAAACACTCGTAAATCTAAAGATAATGGAAATTTTGAGTCTATTTTTTGCATATGCATACATAATTTTTGTAACAACTGTAACCAATCTGCCAAATTTCGAGATAATCGGTCCACATTTGACCCTAGCTCTCATATAAGTCCAAATGACGGAAACAGGTTGAATATATAAGTTTTGAGAAAATGTTTGTATGATGGCAAAATTTAGCAAATATTTGTCTTTACACAGGAAAAATAACACCTTTGATCTTAGTGGTAAAGGGTATCGTATGGTCGGCTTGACCGACTATAGCGCTTTCTTACTTGTTTGTTCTTAATTTGTAAAGTTTGTATGAAGATTCATTTAATATGAATTTGAAGTTCATAATGTAAAATTTAGAATATAAACGGATCTTTTTTATTTGATCTAAAAAACTCCTACAAAAGTCAAGTCATTTTGTTACTTTAGACCAACGCTTAGAAAGGTTTTCTTACAGTCATTCGTGTATCACATTTTGTCAACGAGTCTTGAGGCGGATTTGGTGAAAGACCAACTGGTAATGCCAAATCAGTCATGCACAAGTCGCTGATCAAAAAGATATTGATCGGTAATATCTTCTTTTTTTGTTGTTTTGTTCATTTAAAATTATAACAAGTTAGAGTGTTATATTCATCTGTGCCTAATCTTATATACCCACTATCAAGTTCTGTTAAACTAAGAAACATATCTTATATATCTACGTGGGTGCAGCTAATTCCAAATTTGAAATTAAATGTTAAGCTAATTGGTATTGTTGGTAAAATCTTTAGACTAAATTCGGTTGCAGTAGCTTTATAGTTCAACTATTTAGAGTATCTAAGTTTTTCCCTAGTATTTACTTTGAACAAATTCAGTTTCATAACCAGGTAGTATAACCAGGTATAACCAGGTATAATAACTTATTTATTAAAATTAAATAAATACATAATTTCTTTGTTCTACATTTAGTCGTCATAGCTATTAAAATTGTATTTAATTTATCAGCACTAATGTGATTCTCGGGGCGGGGTTATATGAGAGCTCTAACTAAATGTGAACCGATTTTTTGAACCGATTTTTTGAACCGTTTTTGTCCAAAAGACAACTTCTCTCAAGATATCGAAAATACTTTTATAAAATTTGGTTCCTCTAGCTCTTTTCTTTAAGGTGCTATCGCGCTTTTATCTGACGGACAGACGGACATAAACCCCCTTTTCGTTTTTGTATTTTTGAGTTTCCGTAAGTTTTTTATATGGGAGCTATGGTCAACTGATGATCGAAATTTTGCACACTGGCTGACATTAACATAAGGATTCAGAATATATCGGGTGGTTAAATTTCAAGGGCCGATGTTGATTTTGAATAAAACACAAACTATTTAGGAAATTATTGTAATTTAATTCTATTATGATGTATTGGTATTACTCAATTATGTATGGAACAAAATATCGGCCAAATGGGCGCCGCGACCACGGCGGCGCACCTCCATCCGATGGTCCAAATTTTCGATGACTCTGAGGCATAATTGAGGTTCTATGCCGTTAATGTGCCGAATTATCTCACCCTTTAGATCTTGAATTGTTGCTGGCTCATCGACGAAGGTGTACGTCGATGAGCCAGCAACAATTCTTTCAAATAACCCCAAAGAAAAAAGTCCAACGGTGTCAAATCACATGATCTTGGCGGCCAATTGACATCGCCATTACGTGAGATAACACTGCCATTGAATTTGTTGCGCAAAAGAGCCATTGTTTCGTTAGCTGTGTGGCAAGTGGCTCCGTCCTGCTGAAACCACATATCGTCCACATCCATATCTTTCAATTTGGGCCATAAAAAATTCGTTATCATCTCACGATAGCGAACACCATTCACAGTAACTGCCTGACCGGCCTCAGCTACACTATCGCGAACAGCAGCAATATTTTCTGCAGTACGAGCTGTACGAGCATGCACTGGTGTTCTCACATCTTCTACAGACCCGGTTTGCTCGAATTTTTCCACGATTTTTGCGATTGTACGCACATTTGAACAATCAAATTGACCAAAAAAATCACGAAGTATACGATATGCATTTTGATTTGAACGCCCATTTTCATAATAAGTCTGGATAAGTTTAACACGTTGTTGGATTATATATCTATCCATGGTTCAAATTGAGTAAGTCTGAAATAGAGAAATGTCAAATAAAATTCGGAAAAAAACGTGGCGTTTAGGTGTGGTTCACATTCAACATCGGCCCTTACAATTTAACCACCCGATACTTCAATAATGGTTTTTGAACTAAATAATATTAAGGAAATTACAAACTGAATGACAATCTCAATCTCCCCCATTCTATCATAATTGGTTACAAAATAATTTTTTCGTGCCAGCACTGTAAAGGATCTCAGTGCTAATAGAGAAAATATATGCATTTCTCTGAGCTCTCCAACTATCGAAACGTACGATCTTATATATAAATTAAGATAGCTACTTACTTTTGAAAGAAAAAGAAACTGAACAGTGTTTACATTGTCAACAGTATGCATTACATATGGCGATACTCTCATGAGCTTTAAATGTCCTTAATTAAGAAATGAAAACTCCCATAGAAAATGGCTAAAACCACACCGCTGATTATCTTGGCTAACCAGTCTTTCGGCAACTCACAGAAAAATTAAATCATGGCTTTATTTTTATAAACACGCATTAATTTACGATATTAGCATTAAGTAGACTATGTATATCGGGTGTTTTTTATTGAGGTATAGAACTTTAAGTTGGCATCACTTTTTTAACTGGCGGCCATTTTGTCAGCTGTCAAGTGATTAATATTTAGTTTGGTTTGCCATTTCATCATGAACAGGTTGACAAAAGAACAACGCTTGCAAATCGTGCAAATTTATTTCGAAAATAATGGTTCAGTTCGCGAAGTTTACCGCAAGCTCCGTCCATTTTATGGTCGACATAATCGTCCATCAGAGCAATTAATTCGGTTAACCATGGATCGTTTTCGCACTACGTTTACTCTATGTAATAATACGCATCTGCAGCGACGTCGAACAGTGCGCACCGAAGAAACAATTGCCGCTGTAGAGCAAAGTGTTAAAGAGGACCCGAATGAATCGATTCGCCACCGTGCACAGCAATTGGAGCTTTGTCCATCAACTTTATGGAAGATTTTGCGCAAAGATCTTGGCTTGCGACCTTACTAGATCCAGCTTGTGCAAGAATTAAAGCCGCGAGACCATGCAATGCGTCGTGATTTTGGTGTATGGGCCGAAAATGAGATTGATCTCGATGCTGATTTTCATCGCAAAATTTTGTTCAGTGATGAGGCTCATTTTTGGTTGAATGGCTACGTCAACAAGCAAAATTGCCGCATTTGGAGTGAAGAGAATCCACATGAGACCCTTGAGACGCCATTACATCCACAAAAACTGACTGTTTGGTGTGCTCTATGGGCTGGTGGAGTCATTGGGCCATACTTCTACCGAAATAATGCTAGAGAGTCAGTTACCATAAATGGAGACCGGTATAGAGCCATGATAACCGACTATTTTGTTCCCCAATTGGATGGCATGAATGTGGATGAGTTGTGGTTCCAACCAGACGACGCTACATGCCACACAGCGCACGTCACAATTGATTTATTGAAGGAAACATTCGATGAGCGCATAATTTCGCGGAATGGACCTGTCAATTGGCCACCAAGATCGTGCGATTTGACACCACTGGATTATTTTCTTTGGGGATATGTGAAGTCGCTCGTCTACGCCAACAAACCAGAAACGTTAGGGGACTTGGAAGCCAACATTCGTGGCGTTATTGCCAACATACGGCCCCATATGCTCGAGAAAGTAGTTGAAAATTGGACCTGTAGAATTGGCTTTATTCGAGCCAGCCGCGGCGGCCACATGCCCGAAATCATATTTAAACATTAATGGCATAAAATTATCTCTCCAATAAAGCGAAATTGATGGACATTAAAACGATTTTCTTGTGTTTTATTTCAATTCGAAGTTCTATACCACTAAAAAAAACACCCATTATGTTTAAATCTATTAAGATTTTCTGGCTAATATCATAATGTGTCTAGATAGCCTTACAACCAATTTATTACAGACAACACAAAGTTTATTGCAGCAAGTAAAGGCTATATTTTGTGATATATTATCTGTAATGGATATTGAGTAGAATATTTAATATAAACCCAAACTTAAATACACATACCTAAACAAATATACACACTTTCTAACAACATAATCTGAAGGACACACAAACACAATTATAAGCGATAAAATTGTACAATAAATTTTTGCGAATCAATGGCGTGTAAATTTTTATAATTAACCAATTACTGTTAAAATTAAAGCAATTACAGGCATATACCCAGACTAAATGAAAATAAATACTGCCCAAGAGTATTTAGTCAAGATCAATTATAAGTAAAACAAGTAAGAAAGTGCTATAGCCGGTCAAGCCTGACTATAGGATACCCTTTATCACAAAGCTCAAAGGTGTTCTTTTTCCTGCGTAGAGACAAATATTTGCTAAATTTTACCATCATACAAACATTTTCTCAAAACTTATATATTTAAGCTGTTTCCGTCATTTGGACTTATATGAGAGCAAGGCTCAAATGTAAACCGATTATCTCGAATTTTGATTACAGTTGTTACAAAAATTATGTATGCAAAAAATAAACTTAAAATTCTCATTATCTTCAGATTTACGAGAGTTTTAGTAATTATACCCTTCACCACCATTGGTGGAAAGGGTATTATAAGTTTGTGCTGATGTATGTAACGCCTAGAAATATTTATCTTAGACCCACCTTTTAGTATACCAATAGGCTTAGAATCACTTTCTGAGTCGATTTAGCGATGTCCGTCCGTCCGTCCGTCTGGCTGGCTGGACCCCCATGTAAACCTTGTAATCAAACTGCTGGTCGCAATTCTTAATATAATTTGATGAAATTTGGCACATATCATTTCTTTGACAGTGGGACCATGGCTATTGAAATTGGTCTAAATCGGTCTAATTTTTATGGTACCTCCCATAGGTCCCACTTCCCGGAATTGATATATTGGCCACAAATATCAATATTTTTTTATGAAATTTAAAACAAATACTGCTTATATAAACTTAAATCACTGTACCAAATTTCGTTGAAATCGGTCCACATTTGATCATAGCTCCCATACAAACTCTTCTTCAAAAACGCACTAAATTAGACAAAAATCTTTAAAACGCTCATAAATCTAAAGATAATTAGAATCTTGGGTTTATTTTTTGCATACATAAGTTTTGTAATAACTGTAATCAATTTGCCAAATTTCGAGATAATCGGTCCACATTTGACTCTAGCTCTCATATAAGTCCAAATGACGATGAGCGGTGAAGGGTATCGTATGGCCGGGCTTGACCGACTATAGCACTTTCTAACTTGTTTTTGTCTCATTTAGTGCGTTTAGGTAAGAGTTTGTATGGGAGCTAAGGTCAAATGTGGAACGATTTCAACAAAATTTGGTACTGTGATTTATGTTTACATAAGCAGTATTTGCTTCAAATTTCGTGAAAAAATATTGATACTTATGGCCAATATATCAATTCCGGGAAGTGGGACCTATGAGAGGTACCATAAATAATGAACCGATTTTGACAAATTTCAATAGCCATGGTCCCACTGTCAAAGAAATGATATGTGCCAAATTTCATTAAATTATCTTTAGAATTTCGACCTGTAGTTTGATTAAAATGTTAACATGGGGGTCCAGCCAGCCGTCCAGACGGACGGCCGGACTGACATCGCTAAATCAATTCAGAAAATGATTCTAAACTTATTGGTATACTAAAAGGTTTGTCTAAGACAAATATTTCTATGCGTTACATACATAGAACAAACTTATAATACCCTTTCCACTTATGGTAGTGAAGGGTATAATAATAAATAATTATGTAGAAAAAAACATTTCTTTTAATTTATTTTGTATAAGTAAATCAGACAAAGTATGATTTTAATTATTACACTGCACAACAGTGAAAAAGGTGCAAGGTCGTGACTAAATAGGTTTGATTCTACTATCAAATTGTAGTAAAAACGTTTTATTTTTATGGGCCTCCAAAGTTTCCCAATATTATCATGATGCCGAGCTAATCCACACTTAAAAATATCGCTTAGCTGTGCTCGGCAAAAATGTAGCGAAGAGTATGGCGAATATTTTTTTGCTAAAATTTTATGATAAAAATGTATTTTATTTTAGACATTTTTTAAAAAAGTTAAAGAAAAATTTTTTTGTTTTTAGTTTTTTGATCATAACTTTTTGGAAATCCTGAGTTTTCCTAAACTATATTTGGGAAAATTGTAGCTACAGCAAAGCTTAATAACTTTCCTGAACACACCAATATAATCTGAACGTGTCTAGATACCAAAAATAGGTCATATAGACTCCCTTGTGCAAACAAAAATAAATTTTTTATAAATGTTGAAAATTGCTTTTTGATAGAATCGTTTGACGGTTAAAATGTTCCAAGTGGTACAAGAGATGATCTTTTAATCACATATTAACTCTAGTTGCTTTAAATGCAATTAGTATATTGAAATTTAAAAGATATCCTATAAAAAGTGCCAGATTCGGTATACTATTGACTTCTTTTGCCTCTAGATTCCTTATTTTTTGTCGAAATTTCAATTTTGACAGTTTTTGACAGTATCTATTATTGCGTTTCTAAAACTGTTGCAACAAATTGCCGCAAGGTGGCGGTATTGCCATGTTTCTTACAATTGTATTAAATACATTTTATTTGGATGTTTTTCGATGTTGGTACATTCAGAAAAAAATTAGACAAAATACTCCTGAAAAAAGTTGCGGAACATAGTTAAACCATATTTTTTAGTTTTTGTTATTAAAAATACGATTTCCGTGTGTAACCTAAAAATAGCGCCATCTTTTTACAGAAATCAGAAACAAAGAAGTCGTAGAACAAACATTGTTTTTATAACCTCAGAGATTTGTTTTCCACAGCAAAAAGTTCTTTTTCGCAAAAATACGTTTTTGAGATATTGCTAATTATAAAATTTTAGTTAAAAATCCACAGAAAAAGTTCTTTTTCGCAAAAATACGTTTTTGAGATATTGCTAATTCTAAAATTTTAGTTAAAAATATTATTTTTTTTGGCGCAAGGGAGTCTTTATGACCTATTTTTGGTATTCAAACACCTTCAAATTATATTGGTGTGTTCACAAAAGTTATTAAGCTTTACTGTGGCTACAATTTTCCCAAATATAGTGTAGGAATAATCAGGATTTTAAAGAAGTTATGATCAAAAAATCAAAAACAAAAAAATGTTTCTTTAACTTTTTTCAAAAAACTTTAAGATAAAATATATTTTTGTCATAAAATTCTAGCAAGAAATATTCGTCATACTCTTGGCTACATTTTTGCTAAACATAGTTAAGCGATATTTTTTAAAGGATTATTGGCTATTTGGTAAAAACTGATGGCACCTTTTTTAGGCATCATGTTAATATTGGGAAACTTTAAAGGCCCATAAAAATAAAACGGTCACTAACTTGGACAAACTGTGTATAGGGTTTTACTACAATTTGATAGTAGAATAGGACCCATATAGTCACGACCTTGCACTTTTCAAAAGATGTTCATTTGTTGTATAGTGTTATAAGGAAAAATATTTATTTATTTCATAGGAACAAATAAAAATAACAATTTATTATTAAAACTAAAATGTTTTAAGCTATAACTAAACTACATATAAACTAAACTATTTAAGCTTGAATGGCTTTTGTATTTGAGGCACTTTCCAGGCCTCCATAAAATTTTAGACGTTAAGTTAATCGACTGTTGAACTCTTCATGTCTGATGACTGGCTTGGCTTGACACTTGAATTTGCCTGTAATAGTGACTGTGTTAAGCCATTATGTTACTTTCTATCAATGATCGTTTATCATCTTTTATGTTATGCCTCGAGGCATAAAAGACAACAGAGAAAATGTCTGTTTTCTTTATAGACATTTTTTTTATTTTTATGTACATCATGGCACAAGGAAAGATTTTATGTGCAAATAGATGCAACAAGAAAAAACATAAAATTTCTAGTAATGAAAAACAAGCAATAAACTTATTTCTTTCTTCATCCCAATCTTTTAATTTTGTAGAAAAAAAAAATGTATTTTCTAGAGGACAAGGTCAAAGTTTAAAAATCAGCCTTAGGTTATATTAATGTGAAGTTTTATTAAACAGTTTTATGTTATGTTTTAGTAATTTGTTTTCGTGTAATTTACTATTTGTATGTGAATCTTCAGCTATTGTGATTCGTATACCCTGACATATGAAGAATATTTATTAATTAAATGTTGAGTATATGTCATATCTAACTATGATTGTGACATTATACCAACCATCAAAAAGAATGGGGGTATATTGAGATTGTCATTCCGTTTGTAATTTCCTTAATATTGGCTACCAACCAAAAACGATATATATTCTGAATCCTTATGAAATTCTAAGACGATTGAGCGATGTCCGTCTGTCTGTCTGTTGAAATCACGATAACTCCCAAACTAAAGGAGCTAGCTCACTAAAACTTAGCAAACACATTTTTCATCTCTGAGAAAATTTTTGGTATTGAAATTGGGCAAAATCGGTTAACATTTGACCATAGCTCCCGTATAACCTCGCCTAAGCTAATCGCTTATTTGCTAAGAAATAACAAACTATACTAGCTATGATGATACAATTTGGTATAAAGAAGTTTTGTATAAGCCCTAGGCAGCATATAAAATTTCATCAAAATCGGTTCACATTTAGTCATAGCTCCCATACAAAAAACTTACGGAAACATCCAAAATTTCACCTAAAATACACTTAAATGCCAATAAATCTAAAAGTATAACAGATACAACCAATAAATTTAGCACGAGGAGGTCTTATGTCAATGTCAACCAGTGTGCAAAATTTTGTTACAATCGGTCAACATTTGACCATAGCTCCCGTATAAAAAACTTACGGAAACACAAAAATACAAAAAGAGAAGGGGGTTTATATCCGTCTTTAAGTCAGATAAAAGCGCAATAGCACCTTAGCGAAAAGGGCTAAAGCAACAAATTTTCACAAAAGAAAGTTTTATGTGAATGCCAGCCAGTGTGCAAAATTTTGTCACAATCGGTCACTATTTGACCTAGCTCCCATATAAAAAACTTACGAAAATACAAAAATTCAAAAAGAAAAGGGGATTTATGTCCGTCTGTCCGTCAGATAAAATCGTCATAGCTCCTTAACTACAAGAGGTAGTAAGAATAAATTAAGCACAAGGAAGTCTTATGTCAATGCCTGGCAGTGTGCTAAATTTTGTCACAATCGGTCACCATTTGACCATAGCTCCCATATAAAAAACTTATGGAAACACAAAAATACATAAAGAAAAGGTTGTTTATGTCCGTCCGATAAAAAAGACAAAAAGAGCTAGAGGGACAAAATTTTACAAAAGTATTTTGGATATCTTTTAAAAGATGTGTGTTGAAAATGAACAAAATCGGTTCAAATTTAGTTAGACCTTCCATATAACCCCGCCCCGAGAAACACATGTAGGCTGATAATTTGAATACAATTGTAATAGCTATGACGATTTAATTTAAAATAGGGAAGTTTTATGCAATTTTTGATCAGTTTATCAAATTTTTTAGGAACCAGTCCATATTTGACTTTAGCTATCATATAAAAAACACTCACGGAAACCAAAAATTTTAGCAAAGACCAGTTAAAAGCTTTAAAATTTGAAACTATGATAGGTATGGCCACTTAATTTTGCAAGAATAAGCTCTATATATATACCAGCCAGTGTGTAAAATTTTGTTACAATCGGTCAACATTTGGCTATAATTCTTATATATATATATATAACATCCCCTTTTTATACCCACCATCAAAAAGAATGGGGGGTTATATTGAGATTGTCATTCCATCTGTAATTTCCTTAATGTTGGCTCAAAAATCAAAAACGATATATATTCTGAATCCATATGAAATTCTAGGACGATTGAGCTATGTCCGTCCGTCTGTCTGTTGAAATCACGATAACGTCTAAGCGAAAAGATCTAGGTAACTGAAACATAGCAAAAACATTCTTTATCTATGAGAAAATTTTGGTATTGAAATTGGGTAAAATCGGTTATGATTTGACCATAGCTCCCGTATAACCTCGTCTAAGCTAATCGCTTATTTGTTAATAAATGACAAATTATAGAAGCTATGATGATAAAATTTGGTATATAGAAGTTTTACATTAGCCCTAGGCAAAATCGGTTCACATTTAGCCATAGCTCCCATACAAAAAACTTACGAAAACAGCCTAAATTTCACTAAAATACACCTAAATGCCAACAGATCTAAAAGTTTAATAGATATAACCACTAAATTTGGCACAAGTCTTATATCAATGCCAGCTAGTGTGCAAAATTTTGTCGCAATCGGTCACCATTTGACCATAGCTCCCATATAAAAAAAAAACTTACGGAAACACAAAAATTTAAAAAGAAAAGGGGATTTATATCCGTCTGTCCGTCAGATAAAAGGGTGATAGCTCCTTAACTACAAGAGCTAGTAATACTTAATTAAACACAAGGAAGTGTTTTGCTAATGCCAGCCAGTGTGCAAAATGTCGTCACAATCGGTCACCATTTGACCATAGCTCCGATATAAAAACTTATGGAAACGCAAAAATATACAAAGAAAAAGTCCGTCTGTCCGTCCGATAAAAGCACGATAGCGCCTTAAAAAAGAGCTAGAGGGACAAAATTTTACAAAAGTATTTTGGATAAGTTGTGTGTTGAAAATGGACAAAATCGGTTCAAATTTAGTTAGAGCTTCCATATAACCCCGCCTCTGGAAACACATTAATGCTGATAAATTGAATAGAATTGTAATAGCTATTAAATTTAAAATTGGGAAGTTTTATGCACCTTTTGATCAGTTTATCAAAAATTTCCTATAAAAAGTAAATTTTTTATAAATTTCCTATAAAGAGTAAATTTTTGAAAAATTTCCTATAAAAAGTGAATTTTTGAAAAATTTCCTATAAAAAGTAAATTTTTGAAAAATTTCCTATTAAAAGTAAATTTTTGAAAAATCTCCTATAAAAAGTAAATTTTTGAAAAATTTTCTATAAAAAGTAAATTTTTGAAAAATTTCCTATAAAAAAGTAAATTTTTGAAAAATTTCCTATAAAAAGTAAATTTTTGAAAAATTTCCTATAAAAAGTAAATTTTTGAAAAATTTCCTATAAAAAGTAAATTTTTGAAAAATTTCCTATTAAAAGTAAATTTTTGAAAAATTTCCTATAAAAAGTAAATTTTTGAAAAATTTCCTATAAAAAGTAAATTTTTGAAAAATTTCCTATAAAAAAGTAAATTTTTGAAAAATTTCCTATTAAAAGTAAATTTTTGAAAAATTTCCTATAAAAAGTAAATTTTTGAAAAATTTCCTATAAAAAAGTAAATTTTTAAAAAATTTCCTATAAAAAGTAAATTTTTGAAAAATTTCCTATAAAAAGTAAATTTTTGAAAAATTTCCTATTAAAAGTAAATTTTTGAAAAATTTCCTATAAAAAGTAAATTTTTGAAAAATTTCCTATAAAAAGTAAATTTTTGAAAAATTTCCTATAAAAAGTAAATTTTTGAAAAATTTCCTATAAAAAGTAAATTTTTGTAAAATTTCCTATAAAAAGTAAATTTTTGAAAAATTTCCTATAAAAAGTAAATTTTTGAAAAATTTCCTATAAAAAGTAAATTTTTGAAAAATTTCCTATAAAAAGTAAATTTTTGAAAAATTTCCTATAAAAAAGTAAATTTTTGAAAAATTTCCTATTAAAAGTAAATTTTTGAAAAATTTCCTATAAAAAGTAAATTTTTGAAAAATTTCCTATAAAAAAGTAAATTTTTGAAAAATTTCCTATAAAAAGTAAATTTTTGAAAAATTTCCTATAAAAAGTAAATTTTTGAAAAATTTCCTATAAAAAGTAAATTTTTGAAAAATTTCCTATTAAAAGTAAATTTTTGAAAAATTTCCTATAAAAAGTAAATTTTTGAAAAATTTCCTATAAAAAGTAAATTTTTGAAAAATTTCCTATAAAAAGTAAATTTTTGAAAAATTTCCTATTAAAAGTAAATTTTTGAAAAATTTCCTATAAAAAGTAAATTTTTGAAAATTTCCTATAAAAAGTAAATTTTTGAAAAATTTCCTATAAAAAAGTAAATTTTTGAAAAATTTCCTATACAAAGTAAATTTTTGAAAAATTTCCTATACAAAGTAAATTTTTAAAAAATTTCCTATAAAAAAGTAAATTTTTGAAAAATTTCCTATTAAAGTAAATTTTTGAAAAATTTCCTATAAAAAGTAAATTTTTGAAAAATTTCCTATAAAAAGTAAATTTTTGAAAAATTTCCTATAAAAAAGTAAATTTTTGAAAAATTTCCTATTAAAAGTAAATTTTTGAAAAATTTCCTATAAAAAGTAAATTTTTGAAAAATTTCCTATAAAAAAGTAAGTTTTTGAAAAATTTCCTATAAATAGTAAATTTTTGAAAAATTTCCTATAAAAGGTAAATTTTTGAAAAATTTCTTATAAAAAGTAAATTTTTGAAAAATTTCCTACAAAAAGTAAATTTTTGAAAAATTTCCTATAAAAAGTAAATTTTTGAAAAATTTCCTATGAAAAGTAAATTTTTGAAAAATTTCCTATTAAAAGTAAATTTTTAAAAAATTTCTTATAAAAAGTAAATTATTGAAAAATTTCCTATAAAAAGTAAATTTTTGAAAAATTTCCTTTAAAAAGTAAATTTTTTAAAAATTTCCTATAAATAGTAAATTTTTTAAAAATTTCCTATAAATAGTAAATTTTTGAAAAATTTCCTATAAATAGTAAATTTTTGAAAAATTTCCTTTAAAAAGTAAATTTTTGAAAAATTTCCTATAAAAAGTAAATTTTTGAAAAATTTCCTATAAATAGTAAATTTTTGAAAAATTTCCTATAAAAAGTAAATTTTTGAAAAATTTCCTATAAAAAGAAAATTTTTGAAAAATTTCCTATAAAAAGTAAATTTTTGAAAAATTTCCTATAAAAGTAAATTTTTGAAAAATTTCCTATAAAAAGTGAAATTTTGAAAAATTTCCTATAAAAAGTAAATTTTTGAAAAATTTCCTATAAAAAGTAAATTTTTGAAAAATTTCCTAAAAAAAGTAAATTTTTGAAAAATTTCCTAAAAAAAGTAAATTTTTGGAAAATTTCCTATAAAAAGTAAATTTTTGATAAATGTCCTATAAAAAGTAAATTTTTGAAAAATTTCCTATAAAAAGTAAATTTTTGAAAAATTTCCTATAAAAAGTAAATTTTTGAAAAATTTCCTAAAAAAGTAAATTTTTGAAAAATTTCCTATAAAAGTAAATTTTTGAAAAATTTCCTATAAAAGTAAATTTTTGAAAAATTTCCTATAAAAAGTAAATTTTTGATAAATTTCCTATAAAGAGTAAATTTTTGAAAAATTTCCTATAAAAAGTGAATTTTTGAAAAATTTCCTATAAAAAGTAAATTTTTGAAAAATTTCCTATTAAAAGTAAATTTTTGAAAAATCTCCTATAAAAAGTAAATTTTTGAAAAATTTTCTATAAAAAGTAAATTTTTGAAAAATTTCCTATAAAAAAGTAAATTTTTGAAAAATTTCCTATAAAAAGTAAATTTTTGAAAAATTTCCTATTAAAAGTAAATTTTTGAAAAATTTCCTATAAAAAGTAAATTTTTGAAAAATTTCCTATAAAAAGTAAATTTTTGAAAAATTTCCTATAAAAAAGTAAATTTTTGAAAAATTTCCTATTAAAAGTAAATTTTTGAAAAATTTCCTATAAAAAGTAAATTTTTGAAAAATTTCCTATAAAAAAGTAAATTTTTGAAAAATTTCCTAAAAAAGTAAATTTTTGAAAAATTTCCTATAAAAAAGTAAATTTTTGAAAAATTTCCTATAAAAAGTAAATTTTTGAAAAATTTCCTATTAAAAGTAAATTTTTGAAAAATTTCCTATAAAAAAGTAAATTTTTGAAAAATTTCCTATAAAAAGTAAATTTTTGAAAAACTTCCTATAAAAAAGTAAATTTTTGAAAAATTTCCTATTAAAAGTAAATTTTTGAAAAAATTTCTATAAAAAGTAAATTTTTGAAAAATTTCCTATAAAAAGTAAATTTTTGAAAAATTTCTTATAAAAGAAAATTTTTGAAAAATTTCTTATAAAAGAAAATTTTTGAAAAATTTCCTATTTCTGAAAAAATTCCTATAAAAAGTAAATTTTTGAAAAAATTCCTATAAAAAGTAAATTTTTGAAAAATTTTCTATAAAAAGTAAATTTTTGAAAAATTTCCTATAAAATGTAAATAATTGAAAAATTTTCTATAAAAAGTAAATTTTTGAAAAATTTCCTATAAAAAGTAAATTTTTGAAAAATTTCCTATAAAAAGTAAATTTTTGAAACATTTCCTATAAAAAGTAAATTTTTAAAAAATTTCCTATAAAAAGTAAATTTTTGAAAAATTTCCTATAAAAAGTAAATTTTTGAAAAATTTCCTATTAAAAGTAAATTTTTAAAAAATTTCTTATAAAAAGTAAATTATTGAAAAATTTCCTATAAAAATTAAATTATTGAAAAATTTCCTATAAAAAGTAAATTTTTGAAAAATTTCCTATAAAAAGTAAATTTTTTGAAAAATTTCCTATGAAAAGTAAATTTTTAAAAAATTTCCTATAAAAAGTAATTTTTTGAAAAATTTCCTATAAAAAGTAAATTTTTGAAAAATTTCCTATAAAAAGTAAATTTTTAAAAAATTTCCTATAAAAAGTAAATTTTTGAAAAATTTCCTATAAAAAGTAAATTTTTGAAAAATTTACTATAAAAAGTAAATTTTTGAAGAATTTCCTATAAAAAGTAAATTTTTGAAAAATTTCCTATAGAAAGTGAAATTTTGAAAAATTTCCTATAAAAAGTAAATTTTTGAAAAATTTCCTATAAGCAGTAAATTTTGGAAAAAATTCGTATAAAAAGTTAATTTTTCAAAATTTCCTATAAAAAGTAAATTTTTGAAAAATTTCCTATTAAAAGTAAATTTTTGAAAAATTTCCTATAAAAAGTAAATTTTTAAAAAATTTCCTATAAAAGGTAAATTTTTGAAAAAAAATTCGTATAAAAAGTAAAATTAAAAAAAAATGTTCCTATTAAAAGTAAATTTTGGAAAAAATTCGTATAAAAAATTAATTTTTCAAAGTTTCCTATAAAAAGTAAATTTTTGAAAAAGTTCCAACTCAGATTTTTTTTTGGAAATAATCAAAATATGCATGACAACTAATGCTTAGTAATTTTCTGTGTTGCGTTTCACATTTTTTTATCAGAACTAATTTTAAATCAGCCATCACCATCTGATATTAAAATATACTAAACCATTGTCATTAGCAAAAGTACTAGCAACCTAATGGCATGGGAACAGTCTACTCATCCAGTTGAATGCACTTTGAAAGTAATGTTTTCTCGAACTAATTAAAATGCTAATGGAATCGTATGCCACTGTTTTATAAATGAATTAGCATTTAGCTCTGTAATAAGTAGATAAAAATGTAAAGTAAACAGATTTTTCTTGATCGAATAATGTTATTTTGAATTCAAAGTAATTCCATAATTTATGTATAACTAGGCATACAAATCAAAATTAGTGATCATCCTCTACATACAAAATTTAAACTTTCTATCATTTTATTAATTAACTTCATAATTCACACTTTAGCATTTTTATACAAAAAAGGTAACCTTGACTACCAAATAATAATACTTTGACCAACTCTTGAAAAACCCACAGTAATTAAAACAAACATACCTCAAGTAATTATTTTGTTTTTTAAAAAAAACTCAAAACTTTTTTTCATGAACAAACCAACATAAAATATAAGCCCAGATGTTTAAAACAAAAGAAATTATTTAAACACACATATAGAGGAAGAAAACATATGAAGGTCCTTTTGTAATTTGCAACTGTATTGTATTGTGTCTTTATATTGTTTTGATTATCTAGAGCATGATATAAACTTGTATTACATGTGGCTAAAACAAAATGGATGTAAAAAGGAATACAAAATATATATGGCCACATATTTTTGTTCCATCATGTAAAAACACTTACAAATGTAAACATTCCGTAACAAATGTTTAAATCAAAATACATAAACATGTTCATGTACAGATTATATTAAAAATATATTAAAAATTGTAGAATTTTGAAAAATTGAGAAATTTTTCTATAGAACAATGTTCAATACAAATACTTTTCGATAGAAATATTTTTCTAGAGAAAAATTTTCGATAGAAAAATTTTTCTAGAGAAAAATTTTCGAGAGAAAAATTTTCGATAGAAAAATTTTTCTAGAGAAAAATTTTTGAGAGAAAAATTTTCTATAGAAATATTTTTCTATAGAAAAATTTTCGATAGAAATATTTTTCTATAGAAAAATTTTCGATAGAAATATTTTTCTATAGAAAAATTTTCGATAGAAATATTTTTCTAAAGAAAAATTTTCGATAGAAATATTTTTCTAAAGAAAAATTTTCGATAGAAATATTTTTCGATAGAAATATTTTTTTCTATAGAAAAATTTTCGATAGAAATATTTTTCTATAGAAAAATTTTCGATAGAAATATTTTTCTATAGAAAAATTTTCGATAGAAATATTTTTCTATAGAAAAATTTTCGATAGAAATATTTTTCTATGGAAAAATTTTCGATAGAAATATTTTTCTAGAGAAAAATTTTCGATAAAAATATTTTTCTAAAGAAAAATTTTCGATAGAAATATTTTTCTAAAGAAAAATTTTCGATAGAAATATTTTTCTAAAGAAAAATTTTCGATAGAAATATTTTTCTATAGAAAAATTTTCGATAGAAATATTTTTCTATAGAAAAATTTTCGATAGAAATATTTTTCTATAGAAAAATTTTCGATAGAAATATTTTTCTATAGAAAAATTTTCGATAGAAATATTTTTCTATAGAAAAATTTTCGATAGAAATATTTTTCTATAGAAAAATTTTCGATAGAAATATTTTTCTATAGAAAAATTTTCGATAGAAATATTTTTCTATAGAAAAATTTTCGATAGAAATATTTTTCTATAGAAAAATTTTCGATAGAAATATTTTTCTATAGAAAAATTTTCGATAGAAATATTTTTCTATAGAAAAATTTTCGATAGAAATATTTTTCTATAGAAAAATTTTCGATAGAAATATTTTTCTATAGAAAAATTTTCGATAGAAATATATTGCTATAGAAAAATTTTCGATAAAAATATTTTTCTATAGAAAAATTTTCGATAGAAATATTTTTCTATAGAAAAATTTTCGATAGAAATATTTTTCTATAGAAAAATTTTCGATAGAAATATTATTCTAGAAAAAAATTTTCGATAGAAACATTTTTCTAGAGAAAAATTTTCGATAGAAATATTTTTCTATAGAAAAATTTTCGATAGAAATATTTTTCTATAGAAAAATTTTCGATAGAAATATTTTTCTATAGAAAAATTATCGATAGAAATATTTTTCTATAGAAAAATTTTCGATAGAAAAATTTTCGATAGAAAAATTTTCGATAGAAATATTTTTCAATAGAAAAATTTTTGATAGAAATATTTTTCTATAGAAAAATTTTCGATAGAAATATTTTTCTATAGAAAAATTTTCGATAGAAATATTTTTCTATAGAAAAATTTTCGATAGAAATATTTTTCTATAGAAAAATTTTCGATAGAAATATTTTTCTATAGAAAAATTTTCGACAGAAATATTTTTCTATAGAAAAATTTTCGATAGAAATATTTTTCTATAGAAAAATTTTCGATAGAAATATTTTTCTATAGAAAAATTTTCGATAGAAATATTTTTCTATAGAAAAATTTTCGATAGAAATATTTTTCTATAGAAAAATTTTCGATAGAAATATTTTTCTATAGAAAAATTTTCGATAGAAATATTTTTCTATAGAAAAATTTTCGATAGAAATATTTTTCTATAGAAAAATTTTCGATAGAAATATTTTTCTATAGAAAAATTTTCGATAGAAATATTTTTCTAGAGAAAAATTTTCGATAGAAATATTTTTCTAGAGAAAAATTTTCGATAGAAATATTTTGCTAGAGAAAAATTTTCGATAGAAATATTTTTCTAGGGAAAAATTTTCGATAGAAATATTTTTCTAGAGAAAAATTTTCGATAGAAATATTTTTCTAGAGAAAAATTTTCGATAGAAATATTTTTCTAGAGAAAAATTTTCGATAGAAATATTTTTCTATAGAAAAATTTTCGATAGAAATATTTTTCTAGAGAAAAATTTTCGATAGAAATATTTTTCTATAGAAAAATTTTCGATAGAAATATTTTTCTATAGAAAAATTTTCGATAGAAATATTTTTCTATAGAAAAATTTTCGATAGAAATATTTTTCTATAGAAAAATTTTCGATAGAAATATTTTTCTATAGAAAAATTTTCGATAGAAATATTTTTCTATAGGAAAATTTTCGATAGAAATATTTTTCTATAGAAAAATTTTCGATAGAAATATTTTTCTATAGAAAAATTTTCGATAGAAATATTTTTCTAGAGAAAAATTTTCGATAGAAATATTTTTCTATAGAAAAATTTTCGATAGAAATATTTTTCTAGAGAAAAATTTTCGATAGAAATATTTTTCTAGAGAAAAATTTTCGATAGAAATATTTTTCTAGAGAAAAATTTTCGATAGAAATATTTTTCTAGAGAAAAATTTTCGATAGAAATATTTTGCTAGAGAAAAATTTTCGATAGAAATATTTTTCTAGGGAAAAATTTTCGATAGAAATATTTTTCTAGAGAAAAATTTTCGATAGAAATATTTTTCTAGAGAAAAATTTTCGATAGAAATATTTTTCTAGAGAAAAATTTTCGATAGAAATATTTTTCTAGAGAAAAATTTTCGATAGAAATATTTTTCTATAGAAAAATTTTCGATAGAAATATTTTTCTATAGAAAAATTTTCGATAGAAATATTTTTCTATAGAAAAATTTTCGATAGAAATATTTTTCTATAGAAAAATTTTCGATAGAAATATTTTCTATAGAAAAATTTTCGATAGAAATATTTTTCTATAGAAAAATTTTCGATAGAAATATTTTTCTATAAAAAAAATTTCGATAGAAATATTTTTCTATAGAAAAATTTTCGATAGAAATATTTTTCTATAGAAAAATTTTCGATAGAAATATTTTTCTATAGAAAAATTTTCGATAGAAATATTTTTCTATAGAAAAATTTTTGATAGAAATATTTTTCTATAGAAAAATTTTCGATAGAAATATTTTTCTATAGAAAAATTTTCGATAGAAATATTTCGCTAGAGAAAAATTTTCGATAGAAATATTTCGCTAGAGAAAAATTTTCGATAGAAATATTTCGCTAGAGAAAAATTTTCGATAGAAATATTTCGCTAGAGAAAAATTTTAGATAGAAATATTTCTGTAGAGAAAAATTTTAGATAGAAACATTTTTCTAGAGAAAAATTTTTGATAGAAACATTTTTCTAGAGAAAAATTTTTGATAGAAATATTTGTCTAGAGAAAAATTTTCGATAGAAATTTTTTCTATAGAAAAATTTTCGATAAAAATTTTTTTCTATAGAAAAATTTTCGATAGAAATTTTTTTCTATAGAAAAATTTTCGATAGAAATATTTTTCGCCACTAGATTAAGCGTGCTCGAGTTACTAGGTGCCCTATATGTCGGTTTTTGTCAACTGGCACAGTGTTTTTAGTTAATAATATTAACTTAATATAATATATTGAACAATTTTAATAGGAAAATTGTTAAAAGGCCTAAAATGTTTTGTTTATATTTAGATTCAAATACTTTTTATGTATTTTTACTCCAATATCTTACTAAGAATTATTAAAGCAAATCTGATTTTTGTCAAAAAAGGCCTTGAACCTGCCATTTTACCTCATTTGATCATTTCACTACTTACATTTCAACCAATATTGTATGTATTTAATGACACAGAAATCGACGACTATTCTTATTATAGTTTTTTTTTTAACTTTTGCTCAAATGACAGAAACTATTGGAAAAACAATAAATTGCAACTTAATTGTGAAGAAAGAAATATTTAAATTTTTCTCTATACAAAGTTCTTTTTAAATGAAAATTTCATGATATTTTCCCATTTTTTGTATATTAACGTTTTTCTAAATATTATAGCATTTGTGTGGGCACTGATGTTATACAGCGTGAAAAGGGACTTCGTTCGTTTGTAGTTTATTTTGCTTGTTGCTCAGTTCCGTTTTCGCTCAAAAGAATTAATGTTCATTGAATTTCATGAAGGGAGGGGGTTAAGTTTAATGTTTACAAAAAATTGCACAAAAAGCCTATTGACTTATACCTCGAACCCGAAAATTAAATCAAAGTAGAAAATATTTAAAATCAATGTTGAAATTTGGAAAATGTTTCAAATGTTTTTTGTGACAGAGTTGCCGTTTTTTATATTTTTGACTAAAATATTTATTTTTTGCAATGTTTTCTCCTAATTTTTTTTTAAATATTTTTGTCAAAAATTATTCTATGGAAAATTTTCCTCAAAAATTTTTCTATAGAAATTTCTTTTATCAAAAAATTTTATGTAGAAAACTTTTTATCAAAAATTTTTCTACAGAAAATTTTTTTTATCAAAAATTTTTCTACAGAAAATTTTTTTATCAAAAATTTTTCTATGAAAAATTTTTTTGTCAAAAATTTTTCTATATTTTTTTATCAAAAATTTTTTTATAGATAATTTTTTTATCAAAAATTTTTGTACAGAGTTTTTTTTTTTTAATTTTTCTATAGAAAATTTTTTTCAAAAAGAAGTGTATTTGCATTTGATCCCAAATCTGTTACATTTATTTATTAATGTAACAGACCAATTTATTGATAGAAAAATTTTTGATAAAAAAATTTTCTATAGAAAAATTTTTGATAAAAAAATTTCTATAGAAAAATTTTTGATAAAAAAATTTTCTATAGAAAAACTTTCTATCTAAAGATTTTTGATAACAAATTTTCTATAGAAAAATTTTTGATAAAAAATTTTCTATAGAAAAATTTTTGATAAAAAAAAATTTTTATAGAAAAATTTTTAATAAGAAAATTTTCTATATAAAAATTTTTAATAAGAAAATTTTCTATAGAAAAATTTTTGATAAAAAAATTTCTATAGAATAATTTTTGATAAGAATAAAATATAGAAACATTTTTGATAAAAAATTTTCTACAGAAAAACTTTCTATAGAAAAATTTTTGATAAAAAAATTTTCTATAGAAAAATTTTTGATGAAAAAAATTTCTATAGAAAAATTTTTGTAAGAAAATTTTCTATAGATTTTTTTATCAAAAAAATTTTTAATAAGAAAATTTTCTATAGAAAAATTTTTGATAAAAAAATTTCTATAGAATAATTTTTGATAAAAATAAAATAAAGATAAAAAATTTTCTATAGAAAAGCTATCTATAGAAAAATTTTTGATAAACAAATTTTCTATAGAAAAATTTTTGATAAAAAAAATTTCTATAGAAAAATTTGTTTATCTAAAATCTTTCCATAGAAAGTTTTTCTATAGAAAATTTTTTATCAAAAATGTTTCTATATTTTATTTTTATCAAATATTGTTCTATAGAAATTGTTTTATCAAAAATTTTTCTATAGAAAATTTTTTTTTATCAAAAATTTTTCTATAGAAATTTTTTTTTATCAGAAAATTTTTTTATCAAAAATTTTTCTATAGAAAATTTTTTATCTAAAATCTTTCCATAGAAAGTTTTTCTATAGAAAATTTTTTACCAAAATGTTTCTATATTTTATTTTTATCAAATATTGTTCTATAGAAATTGTTTTATCAAAAATTTTTATATAGAAAATTTTCTTATTAAAAATTTTTATATAGAAAATTTTCTTATTAAAAATGTTTCTATAAAAATTTTTTTTTATCAAACATTTTTCTATAAAAATTTCTTTTATCAAAAATTTTTCTATAGAAAATTTGTTATCAAAAATCTTTCGACAGAAAGTTTTTCTATAGAAATTTTTTTATTAAAAATGTTTCTATATTTTATTTTTATCAAATATTATTCTATAGAAAATGTTTTAACAAAAATTTTTATATAGAAAATTTTCTTATTAGAAATTTTTCTATAGAAAAATTTTTTTATCAAAAATTTTTCTATAGAAAATTTTTTTATTAAAAATTTTTTTATAGAAAATTATTTAAGAAAAATTTTTCTATGGACATTTTTTTTATCAAAAAATTTTTTATAGAAAATTTTTTTATTAAAATGAAAAAAAAATTTCTGTACAAAAATTTTTGATAAAAAAAATTTCTATGGAAACATTTTTGACAAAAAATTTTCTGTAGAAAAAAACAAATTTCTATAGAAAAATTTTTGATAAAAAAGTTTTCTTTGGAAAATTTTTTAACAAAAATTTTTCTATATTTTTTACCAAAAATTTTTCTATAGAAATTTTTTTTCATCAAAAATTTTTCTACAGAAAATTTTTTTATCAAAAATTTTCTGTAGAAGATTTAAAATCTTTTTTATATAAAAATATATTTATCAAAAATTTTTACAGAGAAATATTTTTATCGAAAAATTTTCTACAAAATATAGTTTTTATCGAACAATTTGCCAGAGAAATATATTAAAAATATGTTAAAAATTTTTCTATAAACAAATTTTTGGATCGAAAATACCTAAAAAATATAAAAATCTAAAATTTTTTAATATTAGAATTTATTTCTGTTTTGAAAAATATTCCCAATGTTTACAAAAAAAAAAAAATAGTGTCGTGGCAACAATGTTCGAGTTAATATTTGTTTTTTCTCTCGAACCATATATTTTGTTGCTATAAATTGGATTTTGATTTGTTTCTTGAATATTTTGTTATTGTCTTTTCTTTAACAAAGCATCACCAACCAACTCTGTTAACATTCAAATTCCAGCTGAATGATTTGAATACTCATTTTCACGAGTTTTATAAATGATCGTGGTATTTACGAAAATTAAAAAAATTCATCGGCTTCTGGTGGTATGGGCTGCCTACTCCTGTTTGTAACTTTTTAAACTGTATACAAAGAAAAGATTAAAGAAATTAGTTTTTTTACTAACAAATTATATGAAATTATATGAATAAGTAACATGGGCAATGCCGGGCCTCCATATATATTATGTATACAAATATCAACATTTTCATTTTATGTTGTACTTAAAGAACACCAGCTTATCGCAAGCGTTCCAATACGTGCATGCCGGACTATAAGTCAACATCGAACAATGATTAAAGTGATGAAATGTTAAGTAAACAAAAATCAAAAGTTGATTTCAATGACACTTAATCACCTCTGTAGAGTTACCACAGAAACACAAGTGCTAGCAACTAAAGAAATTTAAAGGAACCCAGCAGCAGAGTAGTCTTTGTATTACAATCCCCACTGTCATAGTGATAGTAAGCAATGATAAAGCCTATCATAAACATGGCAACAGTTCATGTGTTAATGTCTTAACTCTGATTGTTGTTGCACCGGCTCCGTTGGCAGTGGCATTCATATTATTGCAACAGCAATTTGTTATGTCCTCAGCTGCACAAAAAGACAGCAAATCGTATTACACATATTGCGTGAAGTAGCTCTCTTCGAGGGGCACAATAATGGAATAATATTTATAACGTTGAAGATTGAAACTGGTGCATGCGAGCATTTATATACATAGATACGTTATAAATCCATGAGGATAAGGACATCGTGGTCAACAGCGGGCATGGTATTATTGAAACAAGTTTATAGGGGTGTACAAGAGTGGTTAGGTGGAATGAAAAATGAAAAGAAAATTTAATAATTTTTGCCAAAATGTGTCAAAAGAAAATGATTTACGAGAAATTTTTGTTGTTTTATGAAATAAATGGGTTTTGCAAGAATTCAATTTTTAAATCTTTACCGAAAATATTGAAAAACGTAATATATGTTGCTGTTGTGGAAAGGGTATTATAAGTTTGTGCTGATATTTGTAACGCATAGAAATATTTGTCTTAGACCCACCTTTTAGTATACCAATAGGCTTAGAATCACTTTCTGAGTCAATTTAGCGATGTCCGTCCGTCCGTCCGTCCGTCCGTCCGTCCGTCTGGCTGGCTGGCTGGACGGCTGGCTGGACCCCCATGTAAACCTTGTAATCAAACTACAGGTCGCAATTCTAAAGATAATTTGATGAAATTTGGCACAAATCATTTTTTGATAATGGGACCATGGCTATTGAAATTGGTCAAAATCGGTCCATTATTTATGGTACCTCCCATAGGTCCCACTTCCCGGAATTGCTATATTGGCCACGAATATCAATATTTTTTCATTAAATTTAAAACAAATACTGCTTATGTCAACTAAAATCACTGTACCAAATTTTGTTGAAATCGGTCCACATTTGACAATAGCTCCCATACAAACTCTTCTTTAAAAACGCACTAAATGAGACAAAAAATCACTAAAACGCTCGTAAATCTAAAGATAATGGAAATTTTGAGTCTATTTTCTGCATACATAATTTTTGTAACAACTGTAATCAATCTGCCAAATTTCGAGATAATCGGTCCACATGTGACCCTAGCTCTCATATAAGTCCAAATGACGGAAACAGGTTGAATATATAAGTTTTGAGAAAATGTTTGTATGATGGCAAAATTTAGCAAATATTTGTCTTTACACAGGAAAAATAACACCTTTGACCTTAGTGGTGAAGGGTATCGTATGGTCGGCTTGACCGACTATAGCGCTTCCTTACTTGTTTTTCCTATATTTGGGTCTTCTGATTCAAGTATTCAAATTTATTATAAATGTAATAAAATCTTTTTGTGGAGAAGTGGAAATTATCTAATTTAAAATATTTCCAAAATCAATTTTAATACAAAGATTTGTTAATATACCGTACGGGTAGAATATTTTAAAATCTATATTTTAACAAGTAAGAGTGTTATATTCGGCTGTGCCGAATCTTATATACCCACCATCAAGTTGTGTTAAATTCAGAAACAGGGTGCAGCTAATTCAAAATCTGGACCAAAACTGAAAAAATCGCTAAGCTAATTGGTATTGTTGGTAAAACCTTTGGACTAAATTAGGTTGCCTTAACTTTATAGTTCAACATTTAAAAACATTTTAGTGGTTTCCCAAGTATTTACTTTGATCCAAATTCGGTCTCATAACCGGATATAGTTTTACATTAATAAGTTGTTAAATACCTTTCGTTGTGCTTAATATGTAGTTAAGCTAATACGGCAGGGGCATATATTTAGTTAGGAGTTCCTAATGCATTCATCATATATAAATTCTGGGCTGAACATTGATTGATGCCTATATAATTTCATAGGTGCAATCTTAATATAATGAATGTACCTCCAAATCTTTTTGATTGTAGATATAACAAGTAAGAGTGTTATATTCGGCTGTGCCGAATCTTATATACCCACCATCAAGTTGTGTTAAATTTAGAAACATATCTCATATATCTACAAGGGTGCAGCTAATTCAAAATCTGGACCAAAACTGAAAAAATCGCTAAGCTAATTGGTATTGTTGGTAAAACCTTTGGACTAAATTCGGTTGCCTTAACTTTATAGTTCAACATTTAAAAACATTTTAGTGGTTTCCCATGTATTTACTTTGATCAAAATTCGGTCTCATAACCGGATATAGTTTTACATTAATAAGTTACTAAAAACTTTTCGTTGTGCTTAATATGTAGTTAAGCTAAACACGTTAATAGTAATACGGCAGGGGCATATATTTAGTTAGGAGTTTCTAATGCATTCATCATATATAAATTCTGGGCTGAACATTGATTGATGCCTATCTAATTTCATAGGTGCAATCTTAATATAATGAATGTACCTCCAAATCTTTTTGATTGTAGATATAAAAAGGGGATATTATATATATAAGAATTATAGACAAATGTTGACCGATTATAACAAAATTTTACACACTGGCTGGTATATATATAAAGTTAATTCTATACCTATCATATAGTTTCTAATTTAATAGCTTTTAACTGGCCTTTGCTAAAATTTTTGGTTTCCGTGAGTGTTTTTTATATGAAAGCTAAAGTCAAATATGGACTGATTCCTATAAAATTTGATGAACTGATCAAAAATTGCATAAAACTTCCCTATTTTAAATTAAATCGTCATAGCTATTACAATTGTATTCAATTTATCAGCATTAATGTGTTTCCCGGGGCGGGGTTATATGAGAGCTCTAACTAAATTTGAACCGATTTTGTCCATTTTCAACACACATCTTTTTCAAGATATCCAAAGTAATTTTGTTAAATTTTGTCCCTCTAGCTCTTTTCGTTAAGGCGCTATCGTGCTTTTATCTAACGGACAGACGGACATAAACAACCTTTTCTTTATGTATTTTTGTGTTTCCATAAGTTTTTTATATGGGACCTATGGTGAAATGGTGACCGATTGTGACAAAATTTTGCACACTGGCTGACATTGACATAAGACTTCCTTGTGCTTAATTAAGTCTTACTAGCTTATGTAGTTAAGGAGCTATCACGATTTTATCTGACGGACAGACGGACGTAAATCCCCTTTTCTTTTTGAATTTCTGTGTTTCATAAGTTTTTTATATGGGACCTATGGTGAAATGGTGACCGATTGTGACAAAATTTTGCACACTGGCTGGCATTGACATAAGACTTTCTTGTGTAAAATTTAGTTCTTTAGTGGTTATATCTTATATACTTTTAGATTTATTGGCATCTAAGTGTATTTTAGGTGAAATTTAGACTGTTTTCGTAAGTTTTTTGTATGGGAGCTATGGCTAAATGTAAACCGATTTTGATGAACGCTACCTAGGGCTAATGTAAAACTTCTATATACTAAATTTTGTAATCATAGCTGCTATAATTTGTCATTTATTAACAAATAAGCGATTAGTCTAGAAGAGGTTATACGGGAGCTATGGTCAAATGTGGACCGATTTTTCCCAATTTCAATACCAATTTTCTCAGAGATGAAGAATATTTTTACTAAGTTTCAGTGAGCTAGCTCCTTTCGTTTAGGCGTTATCGTGATTTCAACAGACAAACAGACGGACAGACAGACGGGCAGACAGACGGACTCAATCGTCTTAGAATTTCATAAGGATTCAGAATATATATCGTTTTTGGTTTTTGAGCCAATATTAAGGAAATTACAAACGGAATGACAATCTCAATATACCCCCCATTCTTTTTGATGGTGGGTATAAAAATGTCTATTATAAATTTGTTTTGGAAATAATTAGGAAATGCAGAAATCCTTTCAACCTTTAAATCTTTAAAATTTTCAGTTAACTTGTTATAACGTGTTAAGGATTTTTTCTGAATAGATAAATATATAACAGTCAACAACAAGAATAATTTTTGTTCATGTTAAATCAAAGACTCCCTTTAAACGTCAAGTCATTTAGTTAGTTTAGGCCAAGGTTCAAAATGATTTTCTTATACATATATATTCGTTTCTTATAGACATACATTCTCCTTTATAATATCAAAATGTTAATTTGTATTTTTTTATACCCACCATCAAAAAGAATTGGGGGTATATTTAGATTGTCATTCCGTTTATAATTTCCTTAATATTGGCTTAAAAACCAAAAACGATATATATTCTGAATCCTTATGAAATTCTAAGACGATTGAGCGATGTCAGTCTGTCTGTCCGTCTGTCTGTCTGTCTGTCTGTCTGTCTGTCTGTCTGTCTGTCCGTCTGTCTGTCGAAATCACGATAACGCCTAAACGAAAGGAGCTAGCTCACTGAAACTTAGTAAAAACATTCTTTATCTCTGAGAAAATTTTGGTATTGAAATTGGGCAAAATCGGTTAACATTTGACCATAGCTCCCGTATAACCTCGCCTAGGCTAATCGCTTATTTGCTAATAAATAACGAACTATATAGCTATGAAGATAAAATTTGGTATATAGAAGTTTTGCATAAGCCCTAGTCAGCATATAAAATTTCAAAATCGGTTCACATTTAGTCATAACTCCCATACAAAAAACTTACGGAAACAGCCAACATTTCACCTAAAATACACTTAAATGCCAATAAATCTAAAAAAAACTTTAACAGCTATAACCACTAAATTAGCACGAGGAGGTCTTATGCCAACCAGCGTGCAAAATTTTGTCACAATCGGTCACCATTTGACCATAGCTCCCATATAAAAAACTTACGGAAACACAAAAATAGAAAAAGAAAAGGGGCTTTATTATCGTCTGTCCGTCAGATAAAAGCACTATAGCGCTTTAACGAAAAGGGCTATCGCAACAAAATTGTACAAAAGGAAGTCTTATATGAATGCCAGCCAGTGTGCAAAATTTTGTTATAATCGGCTACCGTTTGACCATAGCTCCCAAATAAAAAACTTACGGAAACACAAAAATACAAAAAGAAGAGACGGTTTATGTCCATCTTTCCGTCAGTGAATAGCGATAGCTCCTCAACTGCAAGAGCTAGAAATACAAAATTTAGCAAAAGTTTTTTCGATATGTTATAGAAATTGTGTGCTCAAAATGGGTAAAATCGGTTCACATTTAGTTAGAGCTCCCATATAACAGTACCCCTGGAATCACATTTATGCTGATAAATTGAATAAAATTGTAAAATCTATTTAGATCAGAGAAGTTTTATGTAACTTTCCGCCAGTATGACAAATTTTATAGGAATCGGTCAATTTTTGAACATAGCTTTCATATAAAAATCGCTAATGGTAATCACTTAAATGCCACAAACGCCTGTTAAAAGCTATTAAATTATAAACTATGTCAGCTATGGCAACTAAATTTTCCACAAATAAACTTTATATTAATACCAGCCAGTGTATTTGTAACAATCGGTCAATATTTGGCTGTAGTTCTTACATATATAACAATTCCTTTTTATATCTACAATCAAAAAGATTTGGAGGTACATTTAGTATATTAAGATTGCATCTACGAAATTAGATAGCTATCACTCAATGTTAGGTCCAGACTTTATACACGGTAGATGCATTAGGAACTCCTAACGAAATATATAAACCTGCCGTGTTGCTATCGACATGTTTATGGCACAACGAAACAGCTTATTAATGTCAAACTATATTAGGTTATGGAACAGCATTTTGTCCAAGGTAAATACTTGTGAAACCTCTTAGATACTTTTTGTGTTGAACTATAGTAACTATACCACTGCAACCGATTTTAGTCCAAATATATTACCAGCAATACCACACTCAGAATATTATGTAAGTAAAATTAACTTAAAATGTAATTTGAAATGAATTAATATTCATTTAAAAACCGGTCAACTGATTTTTCATTCAAATTCAATAAATATTTCATTTAAATTTAACTGACAAATATTTAAACTACATTTTCAGTTTTAAAAACGGAATATTCAGTTGTTATCAAAAAAATTACTGACAAAAATTTAAACTACATTTTTAGTATAAAAAACGGAAATTTTCGTTTATTTTTAAAAAATTTAATGGTAAAAAACTACGTAAAATTTCCGTAAAACGGAAAATTTTCATTTGTTTTTGTAATTAACGTAACATAAAAGACGAAACCATAAAAAAGTTATATACTTTAAGGCATCAAAAAACCAAACAGACAAAACAAAGTTTGTTGTTTGCTTAGGCCATACCCTGTGATAGGCGGCCAGTATTATAAAAAGTTTCTTTAGTAATCAAACCTAAGATACTTAAGGAAAAACAATAATTAAATAAATACGAATTATATTTGATACAATAATTGAAAAAATATATAAAAACTAAACAACTGATATTTTCAAATGTTACGGATTTTCAGTATTTTTTTGTAGGTTGTTTTTTAAACAAATGTAAAAATATGTTAAAAATCAATTTTCATGTAAATTTAAATGAACATTCATTTGAAAACAACATAACCGAAAATTTTCTAAACAACATACAATCAGTTACTGTAATAATTTCCTGAGTGTATTGTTGGTAAAATCTTTAGACTAAATTCGGTTGCAGTAGCTTTATAGTTCAACTATTTAGAGTATCTAAGTTTTTCCTAGTATTTACTTTGAACAAATTCAGTTTCATAACCAGGTATAGTTTTACATTAATAACACTCTGATACAGTGAAAATACACATTTGGTCAACTTTTTGAATTAGCTGCACTCTCGTACAACTTGATGGTGGGTATACAAGATTCGGCACAGCCCAATATAACACTCTTGTTTTTTTTTTTATAAAATTTTAGGTTATTATTCAATATATTTGCCCTCATAGGCGATACTTAGATTTGATACCTTTTTATACCCTTCACTACCACAGGTGGAAAGGGTATTATCAGTTTGTGCTGATGTATGTAACGAATAAATTTTTTTTTCTGAGACACACCTTTAATTGTACCAATAGACTTAGAAATTCTTATTGAGTCGATTTAACGATGTCAGTCCGACCTTTCGCCCTTCCTGGACGGCTAGCTGGTTAGCTCGACCACCCAAGTAAGCCTTGTCATTAAAGTACTGGCCGCAATTCCTATTTTTTGATAGTGGCTATTGAAATTGGTCAAAATCGGTTATTATTTCTGTTAGCATCCATAGGTCTCACTTCCCGAAATTGAGATTTTGGCCACAAATTTCATTATATTTTAATGAGATTTCTAAAAGGTACTGCTAATGAAAACAGAAATCACTATACTAAATTTCATTTAAATCGGTCCATATTTGACCAAAGCTCCCATACAAGCTCTCTTGTCAAAAATCACTTAATAAGAAAAAAACACTTAAATGGTCGTAAAACTAAAGATAATCAAAGCTTTAGGGCACAACTAACCATAATTATAGTATAAACTACTCTAGTCTATATGATCAGAAGTAATTTTATTTCAAACAGGGATCAGTAGTCTAGATTTTAATGTGAAACAACTCCAATTTGAATTTTATCTGGTTTAAACATAAACCTTAGCATATTTTCAAAAGATTGCATCTTCTGAAAAACACATATAAAACTAAAAGTGGTAAATCCATTCCTTTCAAAAGCATCATAAAGTCTAATACTTGTATTTGTTATTGTGCTCTAGTTGTACCTGCATATCTCTAACATTTTGTGCGTACGAATAAATCTGAACATAAAACTATCGTGCTTGCATCTTTCGAAAGCTGTACCCAAACCCGCAACGATGACCGTGGAATACTTAGAAAAGAGACAACAAAATGTTGAAGTACTTAAATCACTTCAACACTTTGATAATGAAAGGTGTTGTTAGAAGTTTATACTTATGCAGGTGCCATTTTGGGTGTTATATTGTGCAACATCATCAACTGGAGCATCATGGTAACCAACAGTATTGTCTCAGTTCTTACAATGTTTGTTTGTTGGTTACATAAATTGTTAGATGAATGAAGATATACGACAATTATGTTGCTTTAGCTTTATTGCAGTTTTCTACTACCAACATCTACTTAAGTTGCTTAGCTATGTATTACGATATATAAAAATACAAGCATACAAATATTTGACTATGAACATAAATTAAGCATTTGTGGCTTTAGTCACGGTAACTTTTTATACTAATTTTGATTAAGACTCTTGATTCTTTGAGGTACCTGCCTTGGGCTCTCATTTTTCACTTATATTTGTTCTCAATGTATAAGCCCCAATTCTAATCAAAATTTTATCCAACAAAGAGATCAATCAATTTTGGTTAAACTCCGTCCACTCCTTGGGGTCCCGGCTTTGGACCCCCGTTTTTTTAACCTATTTTTCTTTTGAATATAAGCCTCAATTCTTAACAGAATTTTACGCCACACGTCTATTAGTTGACTCAAAAAAGAGCTCTACTAATTTTGATTGAAATCTGTAGACTACTACGGGTACCTGCCTTGGACTTACACTTAAATTCAATTTGATTAAAAAGTTGCGCCTAAATGACTGCAACACCTTTTGCCTAAATTATGTGTAACAATTTACATGACTTTTTTCAGTAAACTTTGAAGTTTGTTCTACGATCGGTAAATATCGATAAATTTTTTTCGCTCAATCTTAAGAAGATATATTCGTCTTTTACATGATTATAGTGGGAGTATCGAGCAAAGTTTTTGTACAAAGAAAAACGAAAACACTGAATTTTTTTAATTTTCTGATAGCTCCTAAACTATATGGGTAAATCCTGCGATACATTTGTATGGATTTTGTTGTACTTAAATGTATACCATTGTCGTTCTACGCTAAATAGCTTTGCACAGATTTCAGGGAATATTAGCCCATCGACTGTGCGCTCGAATGGCGATTGTTAATTGACATACTTCTTTTGGAAGAAAAAGATATTCGCTTTTAAAGTGCTGTGACGGACGCTACAAAAAATGGAAGTGACTTTTTTTTAACACGTGTTTCTGCAAAATTTTATCAAATCGGTCATAGTAATAAAAAAATTGTGAATACATTGAAGATAGGGAAGATCAGAGGATTACAAAACAGTTTTTATAAAATAAAATAATAAAAGTTTCCAGTTTCAATAAAAATATATAAATGAACTGTTGCGGACGCTACGTAACAGACGATACAGTTTTCACTTGAATGGTTTTTATTAGGAAAAAATTCATATTTCATATTCTTTTTTTAAGGATTCGTTAATCAGTGAAAATAATGGTTTCATTTGTTCCCGAATTTCATCTTCTTCCTTTTTATGTTCGCTGTTAAGATGCGTTTTTTGGGCACAATTTCACAAAACGGCTAAATACAAATATTTATTTAAAGTTTTATCATCTTATTTTTCGTCCCAAAAATGCTGCGGCTAGCTTCTAGAGTGTCCCAAAAATAAAAAAAAAATCAAATTTCAAAATCATCAAATTTGCTCCACTGCATATTTTTTAACACCTAATATCTTAAATTTAATCTGTGGACCTAGACAGTGTTATTGCTTTATGAATAAGACAAGCACATGTTCGTAAATTTTGTATTTAAAAAATATTATTTTGTAAAAAATATATACTGTGACGGACGCTACACACTTTCAATATATTTTTAGCCTAATGTTATCTTTACGAACCGAGTTCAATTGGATAAAAAGGAAAAATTGCACTAGTCAAATTAATACAACCTTTATTTCTGTGACGGACGCTACACACTGTGAGCCCGTTTTTACTTAACGTTATTTGTGTCACTCCAATTACTTTTGATGGGGTCTTTTACACCTTATTATATAAAATTAAGCAGACTTTGGGCCCCTACTAAAAGTTTATACCTAAACGGATGTTTTTTCGATTTTTATGAACTTTTAAAAAACCTTTTATTTTAGAAAATGTATAAAAATTCGAGATGGGTGCAAACAAACCCCTGCCATTCACGAAGAGAACAATCAAAAATTGTATCCATTATATATTCTAAATAAAGGCTTAATATATGGTAAATTTTTCCATAAACACAAATACGTGATTTTGACAGTTTTAAAAATTTGTCCTTGGTTTAATTTTTTTCAGATTTGCCCATATACGAGATTAAGTTGTTTTCTTCTGCAGACCAAAACCGAGGTTCCATGTCTTAATTAAATCGACATCAAAATAAAAGTTATGAAACTATCCTAGCTCTTGAGTTTAATGACAAATTTCATCACTATTTGTTTAAGAACATTAAGCACATTTTAATAACTTTTATATAAAATATAACTTTTTCTTGGAAACTATTACACAGCACAACAAAATAAAAAAAAATTTCATGTGCTCTTAAAACCACTATACAATTTTGATGTATCATGACTACCTTTATACAAAAATGGTAAGATTTTTAAATTCTATGGCAAAATTTAAAAAAAAAAATTTTTTTTAAATTGCAATTTTTTTTAGACGTTTCTTCAAATAATTAATGATAACTTAAAAACTTCTAGTCCGATATTATTAAAATAAAATCAGAAATATTAAGATTTACATAACCTTTAATTCGTCTATATATTGCGGATCAATCGGATCAATAGTATTGGAGTTATAATAAAAAACTTAAGAAAAAAAAATTATTTTTTACATAAAAATGGCAAAAATTTTCGTTTTAAAAAAATCATGAAATATCGAAAACGGCAAAACACTTCCAGATTTATTATTTTATCGCATAGCGACATATAATAGCAACAAAATGAGATATCGACCATAAAAGTCGATTGATTTTTTTTCGAATTTATTCATAATTTAGTGAACTCGCTCATTTTCACAAAAATTTAGTTTTTTGCTTGATATACGGTATCCGTCAATTTTAGCGAAATTTTATATTTTATTGTTGACATGTATATTGTAAGTTAAAAAAGAAAAAAATAAAAAATTTTAAACTAAGTAAAATGTTTTTGTAAATTGCCTTCGGCAAGTCCTCAATGACATGTAATGGCCAGTGGAAATTTTAATAACTCGAAAACTCTTTAACCGATTTTAAAGGCATGTAGCTTATTGGAAAAACCATTGCCTTTGCACTAAGAACTAGAATCCATTTTTTGCAAAAGGGGGAATAAAAAGCTTTAATTTTGCAAAAACTGAAAATTTAACAATTTTTTTCGATTTAAACGCTATTTTTCAGATTTGGGGCCTATGCACTACGTGTTAACGTTGTCCAATTAGACTAAAATTTTGTGGATGGAAGTTTCTCGCCAAATCTCACAATAAGCCGACATGCACCCCTTAAAATTGGAAAATTTATTTTTTACATACATTTGAAAACCCGCTATAATGCGAATATCAAGCAAAAAACTAAAATTTTTGTGAAAATGAGCGAATTCACTAAATTGTGAATAAATTCGAAAAAAATCAATCGATTTTTATGGTCGATATCTCATTTTGTTGCTATTATATGTCGCTATGCGACAAAATAATAAATCTGGAAGTTTTTTGCCGTTTTCGATTTTTCATGATTTTTTTAAAACGAAAATTTTCGCCATTTTTACGTAAAAAATATATTTTTTTCTTAAATTTTTTATTATAACTCCGATACTATTGATCCGATTGAAACGCGATATAAAGACGAATTAAAGGCTATGTAAATCTTAATTTTTCTGATTTTATTTTAATAATATTGGACTAGTAGTTTTTAAGTTATCATTAATTATTTGAAGAAATGTCTAAAAAAAATTGCAATTTTATAAAAAAATAAAAAAAAATCTTGCCATAGAATTTAAAAATTTTACCATTTTTGTACTATGGTAGCCATGATACATCAAATGTATATAGTGGTTACTCGAGCACATTTTTGCTGTTGACCTGTGTTATTAATCCCTAAGTACCTGGTAGACCTAGCCTTGCTCGCAGCTTTATGATAAGCATTTTGAGGAAAATTTTAAAGTTTTTATATATTTTATATTATAAAGTGCTAAAATAAATTTAGAGGAAAGACATTGTAGAAATATTCAGTTAATTTTGAATTATTTGATTTATTTTGTCCGACCAACACATAGTTTGCATAGTTTACAGTTTAACTCATTTTGAATAATTTTGGAAATTATTCATATCAACAGAAACCTCTGTCGACTCATGCGCAACAACTTTGCTAAAGATTATAGTCTGATCAAATGCACAGTTTACGATTTAATTCATTTTGAGTAGTTTTTTGTGGCGCCACCTGTCGGACTTTGCTTATTCCAATTCATAAAACTTCTTCGGCTTATCCGTAACAACTTTGCTGAAGATTATAGCATGATTAAATGTACAGCATACGATTAAATTGACTTTGAGTAAATTTCAGTAGCGCCACCTGTCGAAATTTTTTCATACCAACTAAGAAACCTTCGTCGGCTCATGTGCAACAACTTTGCTAAAGATCATAGCATGATCAAATGTACAGTTTACGATTTAATTAATTTTTAGTACTTTTCAGTGGCGCCATCTGTCGGAAATTAGTCTTATCAACTTTAAAACCTTCGCCGGCTTATCCGCAACATCTTCGCCAAAGAGCATAACACAATCAAATTCACAGTTTACTATTCTATAAAGAACATACATACAGACAAACATTCATTTGTTTAAAATAATACTAATTTTTCCCCTTTTTATTCCCTAATTTCTAAAAGTTCCATATGTATATTTGGTACTTTTTTGGTGCCAATTGAATTCGGTACATTTTTTTAAAACGCATTTAACATAATGTATAATGTTCCTATTCATATTACTTTGGAGATGTTAAGTTATCATTTTATCCCTTTTTTACCCATTTTGGCTCCAAAATCAAAAAAGTACCAAATACGTGTTTCATGTTTTTTTACATCTATTGATTGCAGTACCAAGTTTCTTTCTATGTTCTTTAGTTTAAAATATAAGAGTGGGTTAAAAAGGTGCCAAAAAAACTATTATCACCCTTTTTTACCCCCTATCGGACATAGTTTCAAAAAAGTACCAAACACCTGTCCGCTTATTTTCAAAGCTGTTTAAAACGTAATTTTAATTTTGTTTCTATACCTATTACTTTAGGAGACATAGCGTTTTCGATTTTTGCCCTTTTTACCCGTTTTTACCCTCTTAAAGGTAAAAGTTCCAAAAGTCCCTTCTTCTTCGACCTATACATCAAAAAAGATACCCACTGTCCAAATTTTATCAAAATCGTTAGAGCCGTTTTCGAGATAGCCATTCTATATATATATACACTCAGGAAATTATTACAGTAACTGATTGTATGTTGTTTAGGAAATTTTCGGTTATGTTGTTTTCAAATGAATATTCATTTAAATTTATATGAAAATTGATTTTTAACATATTTAGACATTTGTTTAAAAAACAACCTATAAAAAAATACTGAAAATCCGTAACATTTGAAAATATCAGTTGTATAGTTTTTATAAATTTTTTCAAATATTGTATCAAATATAATTCGTATTTGTTTAATTATTGGTTTTCCTTAAGTATCTTAGGTTTGCTTACGGAAGAAACTTTTTATAATACTGGCCGCCTATCACAGGGTATGGCCTAAGCAAACAACAAACTTTGTTTTGTCTGTTTGGTTTTTTGATGCCTTAAAGGATATAACCTTTTTATGGTTTCGTCTTTTATGTTACGTTAATTACAGAAACAAATGAAAATTGTCCGTTTTATGGAAAATTTACGTAGTTTTTTACTATTCAATTTTTTAAAAATAAATGAAAATTTCCGTTTTTTATACTAAAAATGTAGTTTAAATTTTTGTGAGTAATTTTTTTGAAAACAACTGAATATTCCGTTTTTAAAACTGAAAATATACCCAGTAAAACTTTTCATTACCAAATAATGAGTTAAACAGTTAAACTATTGAACACGAACTACTTACTCATTCGCTGTTTAAGTCATTACATTAACATGGGGATGTCATTGGAGGCAAGTACTTACCAATTGCAGAAAAGTAATGACTTGGGTAAGCAATTTGAAAGCAACAACAACAACAGCAACAACTTTTTTGTTGTTGTTTTATTAAAAACATATATTTTTTAACGAAATACAAAATTTTCTTTATGATCCCATGGGGGCTCGAACCCAGACCCTCCGACTGCTAGGCAACATACTTCATATGTTGAAAACTTAGCAGCTTATAATTAATATAAACAATTTTTATTTCTAGATCCAAAATCATGTGAAAATAACTTTGTTTTTCCCTATTTTTTTTTTGCTTTGTTGTAATTTTTGGAAAAATATTTTTATACGATTTTTTGTAATTATTTTAAAACTTTTTTAAAATTATTTTAAAACTTTTTTAAAATTATTTTAAAACTTAAACAATTTAAATCTTCTTTTTTGTATAAGTTTTTACATAAGATTGACTCTTACTTACTTAAATGTTACAACCTGTTAAGGTCAAAGTCCGAGCATATTTTAGAATTCCATGGATTTCGATCTTGTGCGAATATTCTCCAATTTTATAGGCCAAGCTTTGAAAAATGTTCCTCTACTTGGTCTTTCTATCGAAGTTTCGGACATCCTCCTCTAATATTAGGTAGTGGGACACTTCAATTCTAATTTTATCCTCTTCATTATATTTTTTTTTCAAGAGAGGGTTACTAGCCCGTAATCCTAACCCATTTTTATCGATCTTATGGGATAACTCTCGGTACATGTTAGCTTACTATATTAATGGGTGTTAAACTGGCTTCCTGGGTGATACTACGAGGAGGTCTATGTCCACAATTGAGATGATGGATTACCCAGATAAGTTGGGCCTACCAAGTTAAGACCAATTAGAATCGTGTGTGGTATCCAACATCCCCTACATAATTAAAATTGACTCATGATGGTATTTTTTCATTACCGTGAGTTAGTTTTCCAAATTTTTTTTACAGAAGGTAATATTTAAGTTCTTAATATTCAAAAATCATTTAAAAAGACTCTTTTAATAAAAAAAAAACTAAAAAAAATTGTTGCCCTTGGTGGGATTTGAACCCACCAAGTAATAACTTATTATTTATTCGGATGGTATGTTGTAGTCGTTACAAGGTAACCAGTTATCAGAGTACTTGCCATTACCAAAGTTTTGCTGGGTAGTTTAAATATTTGTCAGTTAAATTTAAATGAAATATTTATTGAATTTGAATGAAAATTCAGTTGACCGGTCTTTAAATGAATATTCATTCATTTCAAATTACATTTTAAGTTAATTTTACTTACATAATATTCTGTGTATATATATATATATATATATATATATATATATATATATATATATATATATATATATATATATATATATATATATATATATATATATATATATAAGATATATATATACAATTATTGCTCGTTTAAGAATATAAGATATAAGATATCTAGATTGTTTCGATAGAACTGCTTCATTAGATTTTTTAAAACCGATGTTCAAAGAATGGCTTTTTTGCAGTAGAAATACCATAGTATACCCCTACGGTATATTGATTTTCAATCAATAATGCATTTTTTGTAACACGACAGGCAAATGCATCCAACTACTCAGAACTTCGGCCTATGGAAAAATATTAAGTTTTTGTAAAAAGCAAATTGAAGTTTTTCATTTATAGGTATATTCACAAAATCATATTTTCGAGGATCCAATGTTATACAACGTAAAAATGAACTTGTTTGGCATTTTATTCTGCTTGTTTCTCAGTTCCGTTTCCGCTTTAATGACATTGTTTTCAGGCTTGGCGGGGAGTATATCTAAGAAGTTCTACAGAATTTGTTGAATATAAATAGCAATCGGGAATTCACCTAAATTATCCTATAAAATATTATAAAATCGATTAAAAATTTTGAATAAATTTAAAGCGGAAATTGGTATTTTGTGCGTGTAATAAATGCCAAATACCTAATATGAATAATCGCTTTTCAAAGTTAAGTCTCTTTTTAAACTTTTTAACTTTGTGATTTTAATGAAAATAGAAGATTAAAGAAATTGGTAATTATAATTCAAAATTTGAAGCTGAAATAAATTGTAGAACTGTAAATACCAATTTCCTTAAACACTTAAAATACTTGTATTAAATACAAAATTTGTTAAGGGTGTAAAAAATTAAATTTAAAAATTAGAAAATTACAAATATGTGGCATAAAATATACATATTAGAGTGGTTGTAATTTGATTTTTTGTTCAGATTGACTTGGTTTTTAGGATACGAGCCAAGTGAATTTAGAAACCCATGTGTGTGGGTAGGTTAGGTTAGGCAGGATGCAGTCCTTATGATTCGCGTCACTTGAGTCCTAGAAGAGGTCCCTTTGTAATTCCTGCATGAGAAAGAAAAGAAAATTTCTAAACTACCAATAAATAAGAGGCTCAACTAGAGCCATCCAGTAGCACAAATAAAAGAGCTTATTTTACGAATGTTTGTGTTCGAGATCTCTGATAAATCATGCAAAAAAGGGTATCCCAAATGGAGTGTCCTAATATCAGCAAGGACTAGGCAGCGGCAGAGGAAATGAGTGATGGTTTCTTCCTCCTCCATGTTTTGACAGCTTCTGCAGTGGTCGTTGCTTTGAAGATTAAATCTCCTAGAATGTAAGCCTTTTTAACAGTGTCCTGTGACTACTGAGATAAGGGCGCGAAGTATGTGGCGCGGAAAGCTGAACAAGATTGCAGAACGCTTAGAGTCGTAAGTTAGCCATGTAAGTCTGGAGATCGAACAGGTCGTTCCTGTAGACCAGTTGGTCTGTGCGGACCTAAAAAGAAACTGCTTAATAGCAGTTTGCATGCTGATGGCGGTATACCTATAAATTGGTCGATGTGCTCCTGACCAAGGAGAGCACCACCTTTTGCTAGGTTATCCGCAGTGATGTTACCTGGTACATTACTGTGACTGCGTATCCAGAGAAGTTCAATGTTGGAATGTCTCGCCATCTCGCTAAGGGATGCCCAGCATTCACGGATGAGAACGGATGTCGTGTAGAACGATGATAGAGAATAAATTGCGGCAAGACTATCCGTACAGAAACGAATATCGCCCTTAAAATAGCTGAGATTTCAGCTTGAAGAATACTGCATTGTTTGGGGAGCTTGAATTTTACATTTGTCCCAAAAAGTGGGATAAAAAAACCCCACCCACACGCGTACCGATTTGGATCCGTCCGAGTAGATATCCAGGGTCCCTTCTCTGGAGTCGATTTGAGCCCCAAAGATATCCACAGAGAAGAATTGCTCGAAAACAGGTGAGGGAATGCAGTAGTCAATATTTTCGAGGAGATTAGGTAGTTATTTGTGTGGGTAAAAAAGGAGTAATCTTATATTGGAAAATGGTACATTTTTCATCAATATTCTTATTTTTCATTATCAAAATGGAGTTCCGTACTTTGAACTCGGTACAAGAGTTCCAACAAATAAATCAATAAAATTTTATATATTTCCGATTTATAAATCGGAGCAACATTAGTCTGTCAGAGAGAAAAGTAATACAACGACTTACCCTAATGCACATACTTAGTCGTGGCCTACAGGACAACAGAGTACATTTGTCATTAAATGATTTTTGATGTTAATTTATACGAATACTCGTAAGTATGCAAATATCATTTGTTTATACCTGGTCATGGAATTGAATAGTCAAATACCCATTCCTACTACAACAAATAATTCGTGGTACTTTTCTATGACCATGTCAATTATGATGCTAATTAAATAACTTTTTGTTCAAACTGATTATCATCTGAAATTAAAATATACTGTACCATTGTCATTAGCGGAAGCACCAGCTGTTCATTGCATGGGAGACTGCACTCATCTTGTAAATTTCATTGAAAAAGTATTTTTTTTCCGAACTTATGTAAAATGTAATGACATATATTTTTGTTCGTTTTTTGTTAGCCTAAAATTGCCGTAAAAGTAATACTATTAACTAAGATTTTAAAAATTCTCTATCATTGTTACTTTTAAATAAATTTAAGTAAGAAGTGTTTTGAATTAAATTTGTAGTTGTAATAAGTTACAAAAAAAAAAAAAAAACAAAACTTTATATACAAATTCAAAAAACATGAAAATTTATTGGAATATTGCTCGAATGTTGACATATTTTTCAAAATTGTTAAACATATCGATTTTTGCGGAAGTCTTTTCATTAAAAATTTTATCGTTGCTTGTGTTGTTATTTTTATACCCTTCACCACCGAAAGGGGGAAAGGGTATATTGGGTTTATGCTGATATTTGTAACGCATAGAAATATTGATCGGAGACATATCTTTTACTATACCAATCGACTCAGAGTCACCCCCTGAGTTGTTTTAACGATGTCCGTCCGGCTGGCTGGACGAATATTTTGTAATTATAAACCTACTAGCTGTTTGTACCCGGCGTTGCCCGGGTTAATAGTAAAAGATTTTTACTTATTGCTGTGTTAACTATTTCTTTAAAAATTAACAATTTGAAATATTTTTTATTAATTTTTACCTGAATCCCTTATGAATGTATTTGCATATGTATTTAATTGACTTTATTGATTGGCAGTACTGCAAATTAATGTTTGCTTGCAATGGGCCCATAAATGTCAAACAACATACAACACAGACGCGAATATTCTTTTATATTTATAGATTATCAAACAATCGTCAAATAGTAATCAACTAATAATTAATCAGTAAATCGTGAAACAATTATCGAACAATCATAAAGAAATCATTGAACAGTAGTCAGTCGATCATCAATCAACCATCAAACAATCGATAAAAAAACATCAAACTACAGTCATAAAATCGGCAGTTAATCGTGAAACAATTTTTACAAATCTTCAAACAGTCATCAGTCAATCAATCATTAAACAACTGCCAAACAACCAACAAATAATCATAAAAAATCTTCAAACAATCGTCAGTCAAGCTATTGTCAAACATTAATCATATTTCCAATCCGTGCAGCCGTTTTCCGATTTTAAAAGTGGACATTGTAAATTTTTCTTTATGTAGAATCCTAACTTGGACTAAACAAAACAAAAAAAAAAAAAAAAAAATGTCGTGATTGGTCCAGCCATTCTAAAGTGATGCAATTTTAAAGAAAACGGGAATTTTATCCCCATTTTTCGATTCCCAGGACCTCCTTGGTCTATTTTCAAAAAATTCAAAAAGCGAAAAACTATCCTATAGTATGAAAATATAAACATTTAAAACTTTAATTAATTTGGTTAAATCGTTTTGATCATCCATATTTGTAATTTTTATATTTGACTTATATTGGAGGGGTCACGCCCACTTTAGATTAAAAAAAAAACCTGGCCTATTTTACCCACTGGTCACACCTTAACATACTGTCAAAATTTCACGCCCACTTGAGATTTGAGAAAAAGACCTATTTTAACCACCGGTCACACTTTACCATACTGTGAAAATTTCAGAAAAACCGGGCAGGTCGGTCATCCATATTTGTCATTTTCAATATTTGACTTATATGGGAGGGGTCACGCCCACTTAAGATTTCAAAAAAGAACCTTGCCTATTTTAACCACCGTTCACACCTTAACAAACTATTAAAATTTCAGAAAAATCGGTCTGGTCGGTCATCTATATTTGTCATTTTTAATATTTAACTTATATGGGAGGGGTCACGCCCACTTGACAATTAAAAAAAGAACCTTGCCTATTTTAGCCACCGGTCATACCTTACCATACTGTGAAAATTTCAGAAAAATCGGGCAGCTCGGTCATCCATATTTGTCATTTAAGATTTCAAAAAAGAACCTTGCCTATTTTAACCACCGTTCACACCTTAACAAACTATTAAAATTTCAGAAAAATCGGTCTGGTCGGTCATCTATATTTGTCGTTTTTAATATTTAACTCATATGGGAGGGGTCACGCCCACTTGACAATTAAAAAAAGAACCTTGCCTATTTTAGCCACCGGTCATACCTTACCATACTGTGAAAATTTCAGAAAAATCGGGCAGCTCGGTCATCCATATTTGTCATTTTCAATATTTGACTTATATGGGAGGAGTCACGCCCACTTGAGATTTCAAAAAAAATTTTGGCCTATTTTATCCATCCGTCACACCTTAACATACTGTCAAAATTTCAGAAAAATCGGGCCTCTCGGTCACCTATATTTGTAATTTTTAATTTATGAGTTATGTGGGAGGGGTCACGCTCCCTTGAGATTTCAAAAAAAAATCTAGCCTATCTAAACCACCGATCACACCATACCTCTCTGTCAAAATTTCAGGAATGTTAGTATAACTTTATCTACATTTCGAAAATCATGAAAATCAATTTACCCAGTAATAGGTATTGTGTTTGTAACGGGGGAGGGGCCATCCCCTGCTCCTATCCTTTTAATTTTTTTTTTGAAGTACGGCCATTGGTAATGAATTTACTTTTGTTAAGTTTGAAGTTTCTAACTTTTATGGTTTATCAAATTCAATGATAAATACTAAATTTTGCACCATGTGGTCCACTATTTACCCTATTTGAGCCCTTTCTAGACCAAGTTTTGAAACAAAACATATCCTTAAACCACCTTAAGGGAATGTTCTATCTAATTTCAAAATTTCATCAAAATCGGTCAAACCGTTTAGGAGTCAACCTCTTTCAAACAAACAAATAAACAAACAAACTTACAAACACATTTATAATAACAAAACTTTGGTAACAATCGATCCACAATTGACCAAATCAGGCCCTTAGCCGAAAATAGCATAAACCTACTCAAATCTCGAAATTTTTAAAAAATTAGAGGACATAGTACATGTATGTCTCTAAGACTTAAGGAAAACTCATAAAATTGTTGGTTCATATTTTACCCTAGCAGTAAAGGGTCGGTCAAGCCCGACTATAACTTTTCTTACTTGTTTTTTTTTTATTTTTTTGAATAAGGAATTGTTTTGTTAAGCCTTTTCTTTTCTTTTCTCTTTTCTTTTTTTTTTGAAGGCCGAAAAGTTCTGGATGTAAATAATTTAACCATCACTTATTTCCTCTGCCACTGCCCAGCCCTTGCTGATATTAGGACACTTCATTTGGGATACCCTTTTTTGCATGATTTATCAGAGATCTCGAACACAAACATTCGTAAAATAAGCTCTTTTATTTCTGCTACTGGATGGCTCTAGTTTGAGCCTCTAATATTGGTAGTTTAGAAATTTTCTTTTCTTTCCCATGTAGAAATTAGAAAGGGACCTCTTTTTGGACCCAAGTGACACGGACCATAAGGACTGCATCCTGCCTAACCTAACCTATATAATTTATTTAAGATAAGTACAATTTCATCCAATTTTCTATTTGTAATATCGATGTTCTGAAAAAATTAAAATGTATACCAAATCTGGTAATAAGGAACAATTGGTCCATTGAATATTTCAATACCAAATACGAAGGTTTTGTTTTGTTTTTTCTTTACAAGAACCCCCATATAAACCTTGTAATCAAACTACAGATCGCAATTCTAAAGATAATTTGGTGAAATTTGACACAGGTCATTCTTTTGATAATGGGACTGTTGAAATTCGTCAAAATCGGTGCATTATTTATGGTACCTCCCATATGTCCCACTTCCCGGAATTGATATATTGGCCACAAAAATCAATATTTTTTCATGAAATTTCAAACAAATACTGCTCATACAAATTTAAATTAATGTACCAAATTTCGTTGAAATCTGTCCACATTTGACCATAGCTCCCATACAAACTCTTTTCTGAAAACGCACTAAATGCGAAAAAATTCCCTATTCCGTAAATGAGAATTTTAAGTTTGTTTTTTGCAAATATAATTTTTGTGACAACTGTAATCAATTTGCCAAATTTCGAGATAATCGGTCCACATTTGACTTTAGCTCTCATATAACAGCTTAAATGTATAAGTTTTGAGAATATGCAAAATTTAGCTAATATTTGTTTTTATACAGAAAAAGGAACACATTTTACGTTAGTGGTGAAGGGTATCATATGGTCGGGCTTGACCGACTATAGCACTTTTTTACTTGTTTTAATATTTTCTAGTACGTACAAGAAAAATATAGTGAAACTACTAAATATAATAAATTTTATAAGAAATGTTTTTTAGTTCAAATAAAACAAATTTCCTATTATTATTTTATTGATATTAAAAAAAGTAAAAAATGTTTACAAAAAGAAAAAAGTGAAAATTACTATATATCTTATATCTTATCTTATCTTATATTCTTAAACGAGCAATAATTGTATATATATATATATATATAGAATGGCTATCTCGAAAACGGCTCTAAAGATTTTGATAAAATTTGGACAGTGGGTATCTTTTTTGATGTATAGGTCGAAGAAGAAGGGACTTTTGGAACTTTTACCTCTAAGAGGGTAAAAACGGGTAAAAAGGGGAAAAAATCTAAAACGCTATGTCTCCTAAAGTAATAGGTATAGAAACAAAATTAAAATTACGTTTTAAACAACTTTGAAAATAAACGGACAGGTGCTTGGTACTTTTTTGAAACTATGTCCGATAGGGGGTAAAAAAGGGTGAAAATAGTTTTTTTGGCACCTTTTTAACCCACTCTTATATTTTAAACTAAAGAATATAGAAAGAAACTTGGTACTGCAATCAATAGATGTAAAAAAAACATGAAACACGTATTTGGTACTTTTTTGATTTTGGAGCCAAAATGGGTAAAAAAGGGATAAAATGATAACTTAACATCTCCAAAGTAATATGAATAGGAACATTATACATTATGTTAAATGCGTTTTAAAAAAATGTACCGAATTCAATTGGCACCAAAAAGTACCAAATATACATATGGAACTTTTAGAAATTAGGGAATAAAAAGGGGGAAAAATTAGTATTATTTTAAACAAATGAGTGTTTGTCTGTATGTATGTTCTTTATAGAATAGTAAACTGTGAATTTGATTGTGTTATGCTCTTTAGCGAAGATGTTGCGGATAAGCCGGCGAAGGTTTTAAAGTTGATAAGACTAATTTCCGACAGATGGCGCCACTGAAAATTACTAAAAATTAATTAAATCGTAAACTGTACATTTGATCATGCTATGATCTTTAGCAAAGTTGTAGCGCATGAGCCGGCGAATGCTTTTTAATTGGTGTGAATAATTTCCGACAGGTGGCGCTACTGAAAATTACTCAAAGTCAATTTAATTGTAAGCTGTACATATAATCATGCTATAATCTTTAGCAATGTTGTTGCACATGAGCCGACGAAGGTTTCTTAGTTGGTATGAAGAAATTTCGACAGGTGGCGCTACTGAAATTTACTCAAAGTCAATTTAATCGTATGCTGTATATTTAATCAAGCTATAATCTTCAGCAAAGTTGTTACGGATAAGCCGAAGAAGGTTTATGAATTGGAATAAGCAAAGTCCGACAGGTGGCGCCACAGAAAACTACTCAAAATGAATTAAATCGTAAACTGTGCATTTGATCAGACTATAATCTTTAGCAAAGTTGTTGCGCATGAGTCGACAGAGGTTTCTGTTGATATGAATAATTTCCAAAATTATTCAAAATGAGTTAAACTGTAAACTATGCAAACTATGTGTTGGTCGGACAAAATAAATCAAATAATTCAAAATTAACTGAATATTTCTACAATGTCTTTCCTCTAAATTTATTTTAGCACTTTATAATATAAAATATATAAAAACTTTAAAATTTTCCTCAAAATGCTTATCATAAAGCTCCGAGCAAGGCTCGGTCTACCAGGTAGGTACTTATATTAATATGACAAAAGCTAGCAATAAAAGAAAGGGAATTTGCTTTTTATAAAGAAACACTTTGATTAATGTTTAGTTTATGCATTTACTGATACAAAAATAAAAGCAGCCCCAATGAATATGTTCTTAAATTGCTCGGAAATTGCACAAGTAGTGAACTACAATTTTTCATAGATTTTTTAATGAGACGTTCTTTCGACCAGACAACTTTAAAACTGATCTTCATGATATTGTTAAGCATAAACTTATGTGTGTGATTATAATATTATTTTCTATAGTGTGCAGCTAATATTATATAACTACTTAACATGTTTTAAGCATTATTAATGATTATACCCTTTCAAGATGAATAATACCGGATGTAAAAGCTTTTTGTAAGCTCAAATATTTGTTGTAAGCTCAAATATTTTTGTTTACAGTTTTCTAAAAAAACAATCTTTGGATGTTATTGTAGACGTACACATTTTCAAGTTGAATGACATTTTCATATAGTCATTGACTTATTTGTTCGTACTACACTATAATATCAATCTAGTACTACAACTAACATAAACATACTCTTATATACATAAGAGTGTCCCGAAAAAAAGAGTTATTTTTCATTCTGTTTGTAATTTCCATATGAAAATCTAAAATAACTACACGATGTTTGTCTGTCTGTCTGTCTGTTTGTCTGTCTGTCTGTCTGTCTGTCTGTCTGTCTGTCTGTCTGTCTGTCTGTCTGTCTGTCTGTCTGTCTGTCTGTCTGTCTGTCTGTCTGTCTGTCTGTCTATTTGTCTGTCTGTCTGTCTGTCTGTCTGTCTATTTGTCTGTCTGTCTGTCTGTCTGTCTGTCTGTCTGTCTGTCTGTTTGTCTGTCTGTCTGTCTGTCTGTCTGTCTGTCTGTCTGTCTGTCTGTCTGTCTGTCTGTCTGTCTGTCTGTCTGTCTGTCTGTCTGTCTGTCTGTCTTTCTGTCTGTCTGTCTGTCTGTCCTTCTGTCTGTCTGTCTATTTGTCTGTCTATTTGTCTGTCTGTCTGTCTGTCTGTCTGTCTGTCTGTCTGTCTGTCTGTCTGTCTGTCTGTCTGTCTGAATATCTGTCTGTCTGTCTGTATATCTGTCTGTATATCTGTCTGTATATCTGTCTGTATATCTGTCTGTCTGTCTGTCTGTCTGTCTGTCCGTCTGTCTGTCTGTCCGTTTGCTTGTCCGTATGTCTGTTTGTCTGTTGTCGGCACGATAAAGCCTTGAAATGTAGCACTGAAATTTAGGATAAATATTCTTCATTTCTTGGAAAATTCGGATATTGAAATCGGGCAAAATCGATTTACATTTGACCATAGCTCCCGTATAACCTAGTCTAGGGTAATTGCTTATTTGCAAATAAATGACAAATTATAATAGCTATGATGATAAAATTTGGTAAATAGAAGTTTTGCATAAGAACTAGGCAGCATATAAAATTCGGTTCACATTTAACCATAGCTCCCATACAAAAAACTTACGGAAATGTTGTAGCAAAAATTTCACCAAAATTACATTTAAATGCCAATAAATGATAAACCAAAATAGCTTTGGCCACTAAATTTAGCGCAAGAAAGTCATATATTAATACCAGCCAGTGTGTCAAATTTTGTTACAATCGATCACCATTTGACCATAGCTCCCATATAAAAAACTTACGGAAACACAAAAATTCAAAAAGAAGGGGCTTATGTCCGTCAGATAATAGTGCGATGGCACCTTAACGAAAAGAGCTAGAAAAACAAAATTTTACAAAAGTATTTTCGATATCTTGAGAAAATTGTGTACTGAAAATGGGTGAAATCGAATCACATTTAGTTGGAGCTCTTATATAACCTAGGCCCGGGAATCACATTGATGCTGATAAATTGAATACATTTGTAAAAGCTATGACGACTTAACTAAGAATATAGAAATTTTAGGCAACTATTGGTCAATATGTCAAATTTGATAGAAATCGGTTCATATTTGACTATAGGTTTCATATAAAAAACACTAAAGTGCCGCAAACGCCAGTTAAAAGCTATTAGATTATAGACTATTCCACCTATGGTTACTAAATTTTTCATAAATATATATATATATATATATTTATATATATATTTATATTTATATATATTTCATTAAAATTAAACTGACAAATATTTAAACTACATTTTCAGTTTTAAAAACGGAAATTTTCATTTATTTTTAAAAAATTAAATGGTAAAAAACTACGTAAAATTTCCGTAAAACGGACAATTTTCATTTGTTTTTGTGATTAACGTAACATAAAAGACGAAACCATAAAAAGGTTATATCATAGAGTACCGCATAGAGTGCGATCATATTTTTATTAAGCACAAACAAATGGAAAAAATAGAAAAAAATGTATAATGACATTTTTTATATGAAGATGACGTCTTTTAAATGTACTTTTGACGTCTCTTAAATGTACTTGACAGCTTCGTCCTCAGTCTAGTTCTGGTTTATGGGTTATATCCTTTAAGGCATCAGAAAACCAAACAGACAAAACAAAGTTTGTTGTTTGCTTAGGCCATACCCTGTGATAGGCGGCCAGTATTATATAAAGTTTCTTCCGTAAGCAAACCTAAGATACTTAAGGAAAACCAATAATTAAACAAATACGAATTATATTTGATATAATAATTGGAAAAAATTATAAAAACTAAACAACTGCTTTTTTCAAATGTTACGGATTTTCAGTATTTTTTTGTAGGTTGTTTTTTAAACAAATGTATAAATATGTTAGAAATTAATTTTCATGTAAATTTAAATGAATATTCATTTGAAAACAACATAACCGAAAATTTCCTAAACAACATACAATCAGTTACTGTAATAATTTCCTGAGTGTAAGCTTTATATAATTACATACCAGCGAATGTATAATTTTTTTTACTTTAGGGCCAAGTCGATATAAGTAGACGTTATTAGATTGAAAAAAAAAATTCCCCATAAATGTGTGGGTCAGTCTATGGATGTTGGTCGGTCATCACAGTGGCTCACTTGAGTTTCAATTAAATTCTTGTCTTGGTATTTGCTTACAGAATAGAGACAAGCAACTAAAGCGCATAGATCGTAGCAAGACCACAATAAAGGAAAATTGTTTTGAAGTGTAATTTAACTTCTAGAAAATGAACAAAGTTTACCAATGGCATGTGGTCTTGGCTGTTTGAGCTTTGGTGTCAGAGATGCTTTCGTATAAAAGCAAAGTAGCAATTTTTAGTTTTGTGTTGATCTTTGTAGCGCATGAAAATGTTTAACTGAAAGCTAACTTTAAGTAGAACGATCGACTTAAAATCACTTTCTGGATAGATTTCACAATGTTAAGATATTAATTTTAAAATAATTTAATAAAATTCTATTAATAGTTATTGGTATAAGAATGATTGTTTTTTATAAGTATCTATATCATAATGTTTGGAATTAATCACCTGGATCTTTATCCTTATTGTAACATTCAATCCCTGCTGCTTTTTTGTTTGCTTGCCTTCATGTCTGCCTTTTTTGTAGTTTTAAAGTGTATGATGCTGATTTTATTTGCTAACTTGTCTGAAATTGTTTCAGTTCCTTAATTTTTTTTCCAACGTATACAAATATTTGTTTATATGTACCTACTGCTAACAATTGTTCTTACCTGTTGTTTATGTACCTTTTTCTGTTGACGTTATTTCTTTGCTTAACTCAAACGGAAGTTAAAAGTTTTTCATTTAGTTAAAAGTTTGGGTGCAGTTAAATCTGTATAAATAACACAGAACAACAAAATAAAAAAAATTTCATGCGCTCTTAAAACCACTATACAATTTTGATGTATCATGACTACCTTTGTACAAAAATGGTAAAATTTTTAAATTCTATGGCAAGATTTTTTTTTTATTTTTTTTTTAAATTGCTATTTTTTTTAGACGTTTCTTCAAATAATTAATGATAACTCAAAAACTACTAGTCCGATATTAATAAAATAAAATCAGCCTTCGGCAAGTCCTCAAAAATATGTAATGGTCAGTGCAAATTGTAGTAACTCGAAAACTGTTTAACCGATTTTAAAGATATGTAGCTTATTGGAAATCTCATTGTGTTTGCCCTAAGGACCAGGATCCACTTTTTTGCATAAGGGGGAATAAATAGCTTTCATTTTGCAAAAACTGAAAATTTGACAATTTTTTTCGATTTAAACGCTATTTTTCAGATTTGGGGCCTATGCGCTACGTGTTAACGTTGTCCAATTCGACTAAAATTTTGTGGGTGGAAGTTTCTCACCAAATCTCACAATAATCCGACATGCACCCCTTGAAATTGGAAATTTTTTTTTTCATACATTTGAAAACCCGCTATAATGCGTATATCAAGCAAAAAACTAAAATTTTGTGAAAATGAGCGAATTCACTAAATTCTGAATAAATACGAAAAATATCAATCGATTTTTATGGTCGATATCTCATTTTGTTGCTATTATATGTCGCTATGCGATAAAATAATAAATCTGGAAGTTTTTTGCCGTTTTCGATTTTTCATGATTTTTTTTAAAAGAAAATTTTCGCCATTTTTACGTAAAAAATATATTTTTTTCTTAAGTTTTTTATTATAACTCCGATAATATTGATCCGATTGAAACGCGATATATAGACGAATTAAAGGCTATGTAAATCTTAATTTTTCTGATTTTATTCTATTAATATCGGACTAGTAGTTTTTGAGTTATCATTAATTACTTAAAGAAACGTCTTAAAAAAATTGCAATTTAAAGAAAAAATTTTTTTTTTTTTTAAATCTTGCCATAGAATTTAAAAATTTTACCATTTTTGTACTAAGGTAGCCATGATACATCAAATGTATATAGTGGTTACTCGAGCACATTTTTGCTGTTGACCTGTGTAATAGAATGTGTATATAAATAGAAAGAGGAGTACTTTTAACAAATAAACAGAATTTTAGAGACAAAAGAAGTTTTAATGTTTGCTTATTTTATTTAACAATTGTTTCATTTTTTCTAAGGAGTTTTATTAGTAGAGAATGAAGTTTTTGCTTTTCCCTAGGTTCACATTTGCTCTTTGGTCTTTAAATTTAAAGTAGGTATACTCGAAAAATTATTAAACATTTTTCCAGTTTGAAAAATATTCTTAAATTTTGCAGGTGGCAACTTCAATATATTGAAATATATAGTTTGGGTCGTTTGGATCAAAAGCATGTTTGTATACTTATCAGAGACCGAATATTGTTTTATTTTTTTAATCAATCAAGTATAAATATCATTGCCGATGAAAATTTATTTTCATTTCGATCGATGAATAAAAAAGAGGGATTTATATTTGAAATATAAATATCCCTCATGATGAATATATTAAATATCTTTAACGATAAATATCCGAACAGAAAAATATTTTATTGATTGTTTTATTTTTGAACTTCTGTTTTGACTTTGAAAAAATAAAATATTTTTGAAATTTTAAAATTTTCAACAATGAATGTATTAATATGTTTCCAATTAATTGGAATGTTTTAGGACATCGAAGTTAAACCTAATAATCCTAATGGAACTATTGGTGGTTTCTTCGATTCACAAAACCATTTCAACGTAAAATTTGCAACAATAATAGAATTTATGGTTATTTAAACGTTCTAAAGACTTTTTATACCAGAACATATCTTCTTTATCTGTCATCCTTGACTCCCAGTAGAGCATAGGGCATGGGAGGATGCAGCAGTTGCCTAGCGTCTCCAGTTACCAGGTAAGAACTGTATCCAATTCCCACTCTAACCTCCACGTGGTACATCTTGGAAACCTGAGCAAAATAGTTTTAGATGCGGTAAACAACCCGTGTAGGATTCTAGGTCAGGGCTAATATAAGAGGGAGTCATCTTAGAGCCATTCCAGCCTATTTGGTCTAAGGGTCTAAGATAATTGTACTTGGTAAAGTACAAAAATGCAGGGTCTGTTCAAAATATTAGTTGCGGCTGTAAACGAGCGTCTGTCTCGGATCGAGCGGATCGCTATACAAACGAGTCTTGTTTCTTTGGACCCATCACCCATCGACTTAAGTTTTAAGCATATATAGAAACATTACAGAATATACTACCCCAAGGGGTAATCATGTGAGAAATCCCCCTGCTATGGCAGTTGGCACAAGGATCTTAGAATTGCCTAATCTATGCATTAACATAAACATTATGATGAATGAAACCAGGAAAATTTTTCCTGAAAATAACAGAAATAAAATTTGAATATTTTCTATCAAAATTTTTTTTCATCGGATAAAAAAAGATGAAAATTGTTTTGAACTGATAAATATCCCAAACGATTTTTTTATTTTTTATTTTCATCGGATTGAAAAACGATACAAAATTTTTCGAACAATTAAAAACAGGGACCGTAAGTGTTATAACTTTTATCGTAAAAGTCAGAAAATAAAAGTTATTTTTTGACTTTTATTTTTTCGAGCAGAAATAAAAGTTATTTTTTGACTTTTATTTTTTCGATAAAAAATAACAGTTATTTTTTACTTTTATTTTTTCAAGCAAAAATAAAAGTTATTTTTTTACTTTTATTTTTTCGAGCAAAAATAATAGTTATTTTTGACTTTTATTATTTCGAGCATGAATAAAAGTTATTTTTTGACTTTTATTTTTTCGAGCAGAAATAAAAGTTATTTTTTGACTTTTATTTTTTCAAGCAAAAATAAAAGTTATTTTTGTTCAAATTCATGATAAATTCATTGAAAATTTTTGTCAAACAAAGATAATTTTTCAGTGAAAATAATTTTCATATGCTCAAAAGTTAATGAAGTTGAGTTTGGCAATCATAATTGAGATTGAAAACAAAAAAACAACTTTTATTTCTGCTCGAAAAAATAAAAGTCAAAAACTAACTTTTATTTCTGCTCGAAAAAATAAAAGTCAAAAAATAATTTTTATTCATGATCGAAATAATAAAAGTCAAGAATAACTCTTATTTTTGCTCGAAAAATAAAAGTTAAAAATAACTGTTATTTTTGCTCAAAAAAATAAAAATCAAAAAGTAACAGTTATTTTTTTTTCTAAAAAATAAAAATCAGATTTTTAAAAATCATCCCATTTTATGAAAATTTGGTCCAAGACTATCAAAATGGTATACTTGGTTTTATTCTCCGACATTTCCTTGTGGTTGCTTTTTTTAATCAAAAATCCAAAAATAACAGTTATTTCCAGTCCCTGATTAAAAATCATTAGGGATTTTTATTATTTCTTAAACTTCAATGATTGTTTTTGTATGGATTAAAATATGAAAATATTGTTTTAAAAGTATTAATATTCGGTCTCTGATACTTATCCTTAATTTATCCCTTAGTACACCAACTCTGTAAGTTTATAAAAATTACAGAGTTGTTTTATAAACGACTAGTTTACAAACGCACAAACAATTCTTGCAGAATATGTGCAGTCACAATCTTATCGTGCAGGCGATCCTAATACGACTGTTTTTTTTTATCTTATTTCAATCAGTTTGGTGATCAAAAAAGACTACAAAAAGACTCAGAAAATATCTTGAAAGCGACTATTTGAAAGCAGAATGCCTGCAATCAGTTTTTTGATCAAAAACGAGTACAGAAATACTCGTAGACGCTCATTCTCATTATGGGTGATGTGGCTAAGTTGGTTAGCACGTCGAGATCCTCGGTTTTAGCAACATCAATTTCTGTAATTATTAACGTGTTCTAAAGATATTATGTTTTTTTTTACAAAATCTAGCAAAATGTGTGGAGTCATATTCTAAACAGCAAAACGAGTCATTAAAGATTATTTTTGAAGAGTCGCATGAAGGGTACCATTTTCTCACACAAAAAGATCATTTTTGACTCATAAGTGATATCATAAATTATATTCTTAAACGAGCAATAATTGTATGTTTATAAAACGGCTCTAAAGATTTTGATAAAATTTAGACAATGAGTACCTTTTTTGATGTATAGGTCGAAGAAGAAGGGACTTTTGGAACCTTTGCCTCTAAGAGGATAAAAACGGGTAAAAAGGGGAACAGATCGAAAACGTCATATCTCCTAAGGTAAAAGGTATAGAAACAAAATTAATATTACATTTTAAACAGTTATGAAAATAAGCGGACAGGTGTTTGGTACTTTTTTGAAACTATGTCCGATAGGGGGTAAAAAAGGGTGAAAATAGTTTTTTTTTGTACTTTTTTAACCTACTCTTATATTTTAAACCAAAGAATATAGGAAGGAACTTTGTACTGCAGTCAATCGATGTAAAAGAAATATTAAACACGTACTTGGTACTTTTTTGATTTTGGGGCCAAAATGGGTAAAAAGGGATAAAATGATAACTTAACATCTCAAAAGTAATATGAATAGGAATTATGTTAACAGCGTTTTAATAAAATGTACCGAATTCAATTGTTACCAAAGAAGTATCAAATAAGCATATGGTACTTTTTGAAAGTAGTGGATAAAAGGGGGAAAAATGAGTAATGTTATAACTTTTAAACAAATGAATGTTTGTATGTATGTTTTTTATGGAATAGAAAGCTGTGAATTTGATCATATTATGCTCATTAGCGAAGATGTTGCAGATAAGCCGGCGAAGGTTTTAAAGTTGGTAAGACTAATTTCTGTTAGGTGGCGCCACTGAAAATTACTAAAAATTAATTAATTCGTAAACTGTATATTTGATCATGCTATGATCCTTAGCAAAGATGTAGCGCATTAGCCGGCAAAGGTTTTTTAGTTGGTGTGAATAATTTCCGACAGGTGGCGCTACTGAAAATTACTCAAAGTCAATTTTGTCGTAAGATGTACATTTAATCATGCTATAATCTTTAGCAAAGTTGTTGCACATGAGCCGATGAAGGTTTCTTAATTGGTATGAGGAAATTTCGATAGGTGGCGCCACTGAAATTTACTCAAAGTCAATTTGATCGTAAGCTGTACATTTAGTCATACTATAATCTTTAGCAAAGTTGTTGCGCATAAGCCGACGAAGGTTTATTAATGGGAATGACCAACGTCCGATAGGTGGCGCCACTGAAAATTACTTAAAATGAATTTAATCGTAAACTGTGCACTTGATCATGTTATAATCATTAGAAAAGTTGTTACGCATAAGCAGACGATGGTTTCATGGTTGGTTCATACCAATCATGAAAACTTCAGGTAGCGCCACTGAAAATTACTCAAAATGAAATAAATCGGAACTGTGCATTTGATCAGGCTATAATATTTGGCAAAGTTGTTGCGCATGAGCCGACGGAGGTTTCTGTTGGTATTACCAATTTCCAAAATTTTTCAAAATGAGTTAATCTGTAAACTATGAAAACTATGTGTTGATCCGAAAAAATAAATAAAAAAAAAATTCGAAATTAACTGAATATTTGCACAAAATGCTTACCATAAAGCTCAAAGCAAGGCTCGGTCAACCAGGTACTGATCATTTTAATCGTACAGTGAATTCAAAAAAAGCGTCATTAAAGACTCTTTTTGAAGATTCCCATTTAAAATATTCCCAGTAAAACTTTTTATTACCAAATAATGAGTTAAACAGTTAAACTATTGAACACGAATTACTTACTCATTCGCTGTTTAAGTCATTACATTAACATGGGGATGTCATTGGAGGCAAGTACATACCAATTGCAGAAAAGTAATGACTTGGGTAAGCAATTTGAAAGCAACAACAACAACAGCAACAACTTTTTTGTTGTTGTTTTATTAAGAACATATATTTTTAAACGAAATACAAAATTTTTTTTATGATCCCATGGGGGCTCGAACCTAGACCCTCCGACTGCTAGGCAGAGACTCTTCCACTGAGCTACTTCATATGTTGAAAACTTAGCAGCTTATAATTAACATAAACAATTTTTATTTTTAGATCCAAAATCATGTGAAAATAACTTTGTTTTTCCCTGCTTTTTTTGCTTTGTTGTAATTTTTGGAAAAATATTTTTATACGATTTTTTGTAATTATTTTAAAACTTTTTTAAAATTATTTTAAAACTTAAACAATTTAAATCTTCTTTTTTGTATAAGTTTTTACATAAGATTGACTCTTACTTACTTAAATGTTACAACCTGTTAAGGTCAAAGTCCGAGCATATTTTAGAATTCCATGGATTTCGATCTTGTGCGAATATTCTCCAATTTTATAGGCCAAGCTTTGAAAAATGTTCCTCTACTTGGTCTTTCTATCGAAGTTTCGGACATTCTCCTCTAACATTAGGTAGTGGGACATTTCAATTCTAATTTTATCCTCTTCATTGTATTTTTTTTTTCAAGAGAGGATTACTAGCCCGTAATCCTAACCCATTTTTACCGATCTTATGGGACAACTCTCGGAACTAGCTCCCCGGGTGATACCATGAGGAGGTGTGTGTCCACAGTTGAGATGAAGGATGACCCAGATAAGTTGGGCTTACCAAGTTAAGACCAATTAGAATCGTGTTTGGTATTCAACATCCCCTACATAATCAAAATTGACTCATGATTGTATTTTTTCATTAACGTGAGTTAGTTTTACAATTTTTTTTTACAGAAGATGATATTTAAGTTCTTAAAATTCAAAAATCATTTAAAATGACACTTTTAATAAAAAAAAAAAACTAAAAAAAATTGTTGCCCTTGGTGGGATTTGAACCGGGGCCATTCAGTTTAAATTACCATCTTAATTACAAATAAGTACTTCTGTAATAACTTATTATTTATTCGGATGGTATGTTGTAGTCGTTACAAGGTAACCAGTTATCAGAGTACTTGCCATTACCAAAGTTTTGCTGGGTTGGTTTCCAACTTCTTCAGAAAAAAATGTAAATTGATCCCAATTTATTATTTTTCAGTTTGTAAATGAAATAATGTAAACAATTTAATTGAAAAGTTTTTCAATTTTCCACTAACTTAATTAGGTTCATTGAAATGTGTTCGACTTAATGTTTATATGTCATGTTACATTTTTCTTTCTTTTTTTTTTACAAATAACAAAAAAAGACACAAGTTGTTTTGTACTATATACGTTTCACATTTAATGTTGAAATTTTTCTAGAACGCGCGAATCCATGTTAATGAAGCTTGTTTTTATACTAGCAATTTTCCTTCCCATTTTGCGCAATTTTCTTCTAATTAAAACACAAACAGAGAAAATCTCATGCAGAAAACTACATTAAAATGCAAAGAAATAAAAATCAAAGTGGATCCTTTTGCTTATTTCTGTTCTACGATAGCTGATTTAATTTAATATAATTTAACTTATTGGATTTTTAAGCAAAATGCTTGATAAACAAATTAAAGAGCACTATAAAAAAACTTATTCAAATAAAGCCATCTCGAAACTAAAGTTTTCTATCTGTTGAAGCAAACTCCAAGGATGCTTTGGAAGTAGGATATTTTTTGTTTATTTATCGCCTTTCAAAGTTGGAATATTTTAAGAAAAATTTGCATTTCCGATATTAGGCCTCATTTACTCAAACGTATATGGGTTAATTCCAAAAGTAGTGTACATGAGCATTTTTTTTTAAGGTTGAGGAATTTATTCTCTGAAATTGTTTACTTGCATTAAGATTTGTGCAGATTGCGAAATTACTTTTAGTTTCTTTAAAAAAAATTTGTTTTGCTTTTTTATTGCATTTTGGTTAAATATTTTCCGGAATGTCACTTTTTACAAAAATTTACAAAACTAAGAAATTAATGCAAAAATGTTAGAACAAAGCCTACTATCGCATTCGTTCACTTATTATTTACCAGCTTTGGATGTTTTTCTTAAAAAAAACGGGTTTAGTAATAGCAAAAAGTTATTTTTCGAAGAGATTAGAATTATTTTTTTTTCCTTTTATAATTCAAGAATTAAAAAAAAGTATTTTTTTTACAAAAATTCGTTTTTGTGCAGCTTACATTTAAAGTAACAAATTTGCTTCAAACAATTTGGAAGAAATTGTTGTATTTTGCTGGAAACTTGAAAAAATAAAAAGTGACAGTACGGAATTTTTTGTGACAGTAAAGAAAATCCAATTTAAATTTTTGAAAAATTTCCTATAAAAATAGGAAATTTTTGAAAAATTTCCTAAAAAATAGGAAATTTTTTAAAAATTTCCTATAAAAATAGGAAATTTTTGAAAATTTTCCTATAAAAATAGGAAATTTTTTTGCTATAAAAATAGGAAATTTTTGAAAAATTTCCTTTAAAAATAGGAAATTTTTGAAAAATTTCCTATAAAAATAAGAAAAATTTCCAAGAAGAAAATTTGTTAAATTTTATTTTCACTTACCAAAAAACGTGAGTAATTTATAAACCGAATTAACAACTGCTTAAATGCAACAAAATAACAAAAGGAAAAACCATCATGTTCCCCTATTTATAGGGGGATAACGTTTCTCGATAACGTTTTGCTCTTTCAGCTCCCGTCAACTTTGCCTTTGTTTTAACCTTTAAGATTTTAGAAGAATAACAACAACAATAGTCATTCAAAGTAATATAACAAATTATCTTTACATCAAAAGAACTACAGTATTGAAATCAATCAGAATTTTCGAGAAATAAGCTTTTAAAATAAAAAAACCTTTTTACTTAAAAGTGACAGTAAAGAAATTTGTGATATTTTTTTTGTTTTTTTCTTCTAAAAAGTTATTTCACGGAAAAAAAAAAACTAGAAAAAGTGATCAAAACGTCGTAATATATTAATATACATTTTTAATTATTTTATTTTTTACGATTTATTATTAAATAACTGTGTGATAGTACGGAAATTTTTAGCTGTACTTACCATCGTGCGATTATAAATTCACTTGAAAACACCAAATAATTGATTTTATTATTTTATTTTTTATCTTAATCAATTTATCACTTCTTGCACTTTTTAATAGCGATGCACATAAAGCAAACGAAACAGCTCAAGTAATGGTTATGACTTAATTAAAAAATGTGACATTACGGAAAAAACGCAGAGACAAAGTAAAATTAGAACGTCAAAATGACATTGATAACATTTTTCAGGTAAAACCAGGAAAAAGCAATAAAAATAAATACAATCATTGAAAAACAGTTGAATTTTTTATTATTGTTCTATTGTTTTCAACTCTTTTTCCATGTTGCTTAATGAATAACATGTGTGGAGACAGGTATATTTGTATGTAATAGGCATGATATACAGGTAAAGCACCATTTGCACAATTTAGCAGAAAGTTTTACAATAATAACAACTACTTTTGTTTGTTGCTAATTATTTTAGAGCTTACTTGCCGTTTTTGTTTTTTTATTTTCTTTTACATGAAAGAAATACAAAGCTTGAGACGAAAAAAAAAGCATTGTGTTTGGAATTAACCCATATATATACTACATATTTTCTAGGTACGAAAAAAAACATTAAATTTTGCATAAGATTTGCCACCAGCTAGTTTTTTTTTAACATTTTTCAAACTTAAATAATCATACATCTTTTCATATTAAATGACTAAACTGCTGCGAACCTAGAGAAAACATATTTAAACTTTATTCTCTGATATATGATATCAAATTTTCAAAGTTTATTTCTACAATATTTCAAAAAATTTCAGCCTCTGCTCCATGTTTATTGTTAACCAATTCCGTATTTGTTTATATTCCCTTCGGTCTGGTCAAACTATATTTGTTTTTGCCAGAAGAAATCTTGATCTTTGGAATGAACGTTGCACAGTGGTTTACGGACGCTTTTTTTGGAAATAATTCTGTAACTTTTAAACGACTAGAGATATTTAAATGAAATTTGGCACGGTGGTAGTCTAGGAGCATTCAAGTTGATTTTCAAAAACACTGGTCCATGAGGGGTCGAGAGAGCAATTGATGGACCTTTAAAGTTGGTCACCTCGGGTGTTCGACTTTTTTAAAAATTCGGCAAAAATCCATTTATGAATGGATTAAAAAGAAATTTTTAACTTAAGTTGTCCTTAAGAATATCTACAAAAAATATGCCTACATGTGTAGGTTATCTTCTTTGATTTTCGGTATATTTGGGTAAAAAGAAAGGGTTGATTTTTTACCTCTTTTTTTAAGTTTTTTTTTTTGATCAGGTGGACGAATCTGAGTACCAAAATTTTTTTAAGAATATTCCTTAAATTTTTAATAAAATTCTAAATAATGTTTGTGCAAGTTGGCTATGGATATCTTCTTTCGTTTAATTGTTAAAAATATTGAAAGTTGAATCATTAAAAATATCGCTATTTTATGAGTTTTTCCCTAAATTTTTTCAATAATAAACAAGTAAGAAAAGCTATAGTCGGTCAAGCCCGACTATTTAATAACCTTCACTACTAAGGTCAAATGTGGACCAACAATTAAACAAGTTTTCCTTAAGTCTTAGAGACATACATGCATACATATACTATGTGTTTTTTTTTTCAAAATTCGCTTTCAAAATTCACTTTTTTTTCAAAATTCACTTTCTTAGTTGATCTAGCGATGTCAATCTGTCCGTCTGTCTTGCTGGCTGGACCCCCATATAAAACATGTAATCAAAGTACAGGTTGCAGTTTTAAAGATACTTTAATGAAATTTGGCACAGATAGTGGGACCACGGCTATAGAAATTCATCAAAATCGGTCATTTATTTATGGTACCTCCCATAGGTCCCACTTTCTGGAATTGATATTTTGGCCACAAATATCGATAGTTTTTCATATACTGCTTATGTCAGCCAAAATCACTGTACAAAATTTCGTTGAAATCGGTCCACATTTGACCCTAGCTCTCATATAAGTCCAAATGACGGAAACAGCTTAAATATATAAGTTTTGAGCAAATGTTTGTATGATGGCAAAATTTTGCAAATATTTGTCTTTATACAGAAAAAATAACACCTTTCAACTTAGTGGTGAAGGGTATAGTATGGTCGGGCTTGACCGACTATAGCACTTTTTTACATGTTTTAGGTTACATACGAAAATCGCATTTTTAGTAATTAAAACTTAAAAATTGGTTTGCTTATTTTTTAAATGGCACAAAAATGGCTTCATATATTTCTCGCAACAGAACATGACTATCTAAAATTTTGATACGGCACTTTTCGATGCGATTCTTAGTTAATGAGTTATAGAAAGATGTATATTAAAAATGCAGAATTTTGAGGTTTTTTTTTTTTGTTAGTTTATCTCAATTTGTCGAAGAACTAAACATTTAGTCGGTAAGCGCCATATCAAATTTTTAGATATTGATAGTAACAATCGTTAAGTAAGATTTGGTCAAAAAATCTTTATCCGCTTTTGTGTCATTTTAAATTCAAATTTTTTACTTTATTTTTAACTACTGTATTATCTTTTATACATATTTTTTCTCTAAATGATCTCTGATGTTTTTTTATGGTGATGAAATGAATTAAAACAAGTAAGAGAGTTATATTCGCCTGTGCCGAATCTTATATACCCACCATCAAGTTGTGTTAAATTTAGAAACATATTATATAACTTCGGTTGCAGTAGCTTTATAGTTCAACATTCAAAAGTGTGTAATTGGTTTCCGTAGTATTTATTTACTTTGAAAAAAAAAATTCGTTATCGTAACTGGGTATGGTTTTACATTAATAAGTTGTTAAATTAATAGCTTAATTTTTAGTTAAGATAAACAAGTTGATAGTAATACAACAGGTCCATATATTTTGGTAGGAGTTCCTAATGCATCTACCATATATATAATCTAAATATGCTGCTTTTTGATTAAAGATATAAATAAGGGGATGTAATATATATATATATATATATATATATATATATGTATATATGTATATATATAAGAATTATAGTCAAATGTTGACCGATTGTAACAAAATTTCACACACTGGCTGGTATATATTTGACTATAATTCTTATATATATATATATATATATATATATATATATATATATATATATATATATATATGTATATATATATATATATATATGTATATATATTTTTATATATATATATATATATATAGAATTATAGTCAAATGTTGACCGATTGTAACAAAATTTCACACACTGGCTGGTATATATAAAGCAAAATTTAGTGGCAATAGCTGTCACAGTTTCTAATTTAATATATTAAATTTCATTTGTTTTGTGATTAACTTAATATAAAAGACGAAACCATAAAAAGGTTATATCCTTTAAGGCATAAAAAAACCAAACAGACAAAACAAAGTTTGTTGTTTGCTTAGGCCATACTCCGTGATAGGCGACCAGTATTATAAAAAGTTTCTTCAGTAGGCAAACCTAAGATACTTAAGGTAAACCAATAATTAAACAAATACGAATTATATTTGATACAATAATTGAACAAATTTATAAAAACTAAACAACTGATATTTTCAAATGTTACGGATTTTCAGTATTTTTTTGTAGGTTGTTTTTTAAACAAATGTATAAATATGTTAAAAATCAATTTTCATATAAATTTAAATGAATATTCATTTGAAAACAACATAACCGAAAATTTCCTAAACAACATACAATCAGTTACTGTAATAATTTCCTGAGTGTAGCTTTTAACTGGTCCTTGCTAAATATTTTTTGGCTTCCGGGAGTGTTTTTTATATGAAAGCTATAGTCAAATATGTCAAATTTGATATACTGACCAATAGTTGCATAAAACTTCTCTATTCTAAATTTAGTCGTCATAGCTATTACAATTGTATTCAATTTATCAGCCTTCATGTGTTTCCCGGGGCGGGGTTATATGGGAGCTCCAACTAAATGTGAACCGATTTTACCCATTTTCAGCACAAAATTTCTATAACATATCGAAAATACTTTTGCTACATTTTGTCTCTTTAGCTCTTGTAGTTTAGGAGCTATGGCGCTTTTCTCTGACGGAAAGACGGACATAAACCGTATTTTCTTGTATTTTTGTGTTTCCGTAAGTTTTTTATATGGGAGCTATGGCCAAATAGTAACCGATTGTAACAAAGTTTTGCACACTGGTAGACTTGTTGACATTAGACTTGTTTTTGTGAAATTTTTTTGCAGTTGCCCTTTTAGTTAAGGCGCTATCGAGCTTTTCTCTGGCGGAAAGACGGACATAAACCCCCTTTTCTTTTTGTATTTTTGTGTTTCCGTAAGTTTTTTATATAGGAGCTATGGTCAAATGGAGACCGATTGTAACAAAATTTTACACACTGGCTGTTATTCACATAAGACTTCCTTGTGGAAAATTTAGTGGCCAAAGGTATTACAATTTATCATTTATTAAGTGAATTTCAGGTGGAACTTAGGCTGTTTCCGTAAGTTTTTAATATGGGAGCTATGGTTAAATATGAACCGATTTCTATGAAAATATACTGCCTAGTGCTTATGCAAAACTTCTAGATACCAAATTTTGTTATCATAGCTGTTATAATTTGTCATTTATTAGCAAATAAGCGATTAGCCTAGACAAGGTTATACTGGAGCTATGTTCAAATGTTAACCGATTTTGGTAAATTTCAATACCAAGATTTCCTTAGAAATGAAGAATATTTTTACTAAGTTTCAGTGAGCTAGCTTCTTTCGTTTAGGCGTTATCGTGATTTCAACAGACAAACAGACAGACAGACGGACATCTTTCAATCGTCTTAGAATTTTATAAGGATTCAGAATGTATATCGCTTTTCTTTTTGAGCCAATATTAAGGAAATTACAAACGGGATGACAATCTCAATATACCCGCCATTCTTTTTGCTGATGGCTATACAAGTTGGGTATCAAACCAATATTTCCGCCTATGTTGGTGAAGAATTTTGATGGAGTTCATTCGACAGATATCACATTTATTTAGAATTTTGTTCAAAATGTTTTCTTATAAAATAAATTGGTGTTGTTTCGTAAATATTTTGGAGTTTGTACAAAATTTTAAGCTTAGATTTAAGCATCCTTTTGGCTGCAGCAACAACATGCATATTTTTACCTCAAACCATCATCCCTGTTGTCCTTGGGCATATAGATCTTTACAAATTTTAAATGCCACTAATACAAGCCTTAAAGTGCGGAAAATTTGTATGTTTTGTTTGTTTTTTCGTATATAAAAACACAAATTTTTCATAAGGTTCTAATATTTATTAATATATTTTGCAGAAAAATTTTAAAAAACTTAGATGTTATGACTGCCTTGTGTTCCTAGAAGAAATTTTCTATGGCTGTCCTTTTTTGATGCCGATTTTTCTGGCAGTTTTTGATTGTCATCATAAAGTTTGTCAAGTAAAAAGATTAATTTCTACTTATAAATTTGTTTAAAATTGTATTTAAAAGTTTTAAAAATTTGCTTTAAGTAAGGTTACAGAAAATTTATTATATGGTTCGTTTGGCAATATTTATGACCAGTAGATCTGAAGAAATATACAAGAATAAATGGCATAATTTATTCGTCAATTTCGGTGTTTTTTTCATCCAATAAATAAATTGCTAAGTTGTTTATGCCAATAGCCATTTTATTTAGTAAATTTATTTTGTTTTTAAGTCTTACAAACTCTAAACTTTTTGGCAACTAATATTTAAGAATTACTGCTTCTTTAGTAGTATAATTGGCAGCCAAATAAAAGTGAAATTACTTAAGTTTAAATATTTTGTCCTACTTTAAGACAAAACTGAAAATAAATGTCTACAGTTTGTTATCTTGACTGAGTTAAATTTCTAAATGGAAATAGCCTTATATTTATTTTGAAAATTAAATGAAAGTGTTATATGTAATTTAATAATGTCAACACCTAAGTCTAAACAGAATTTTAAATAAAACTTATGTCTGGTAGAATATATATAATTTCTTAAAAGACCAAAAATATCATTTGTAAATAGTTTTAGGACTGTGAGTAAGCCATTTTTTTCAATGCGCAGACAGAAAGTGCAGACATGGAAATTCTTGTCCTTATAGAAAATTCATTAACACACACTAGAGCGTATGTTGAATAAATAATTAATTCACATAAAGTATACGCCGTGACAATATTTATAACATACTGTCACTTTACAAAATGTATAACTATGTATGTGTGTGTAAATTTAAATCATTTTACTTGACACTATTAAATTCTTAGGATTCATGTTATAAACATTTAATATATACATAATCATTTTAAAAGCACGTTAAGCTAAATTTAAATATATGTCGCTACATTATTTAACCTTCATCTGCTCCTAAAAAAATCACGTTGTCTACCTTTGCGTAGTTTTCTACACATGCAATATTATTTATAGTTTTTGGTACAAAATTTTAAAAACTCTGGGAGGCAACAGTTAGAAAAAGTAATCTTATATTCTTAAACGAGCAATAATTGTATATATATATATATATATATATATATATATATATATATATATATATATATATATCGGGTGTTTTTTATTGAGGTATAGAACTTTAAGTTGGCATCACTATTTTAACTGGCGGCCATTTTGTCAGCTGTCAAGTAATTAATATTTAGTTTGGTTTGCCATTTCATCATGAACAGGTTGACAAAAGAACAACGCTTGCAAATCGTGCAAATTTATTTCGAAAATAATGGTTCAGTTCGCGAAGTTTACCGCAAGCTCCGTCCATTTTATGGTCGACATAATCGTCCATCAGAGCACTACGTTTACTCTATGTGATAATACGCATCCGCATCGACGTCGAATAGTGCGCACCGAAGAAACAATTGCCGCTGTAGAGCAAAGTGTTGAAGAGGACCCAAATGAATCGATTCGCCACCGTGCACAGCAATTGGAGCTTTGTCCATCAACTTTATGGAAGATTTTGCGCAAAGATCTTGGCTTGCGACCTTACAAGATCCAGCTTGTGCAAGAATTAAAGCCGCGAGACCATGCAATGCGTCGTGATTTTGGTGTATGGGCCGAAAATGAGATTGATCTCGATGCTGATTTTCATCGCAAAATTTTGTTCAGTGATGAGGCTCATTTTTGGTTGAATGGCTACGTCAACAAGCAAAATTGCCGCATTTGGAATGAAGAGAATCCACATGAGACTCTTGAGACGCCATTACATCCACAAAAACTGACTGTTTGGTGTGCTCTATGGGCTGGTGGAGTCATTGGGCCATACTTCTTCCGAAATAATGTTGGAGAGTCAGCTACCATAAATTGGAGACCGGTATAGAGCCATGATAACCGACTATTTTGTTCCCCAATTGGATGGCATGAATGTGGATGAGTTGTGGTTCCAACAAGACGACGCTACATGCCACACAGCGCACGTCACAATTGATTTATTGAAGGAAACATTCGATGAGCGCATAATTTCGCGGAATGGACCTGTCAATTGGCCACCAAGATCGTGCGATTTGACACCACTGGATTATTTTCTTTGGGGATATGTGAAGTCGCTCGTCTACGCCAACAAACCAGAAACGTTAGGGGACTTGGAAGCCAACATTCGTGGCGTTATTGCCAACATACGGCCCCATATGCTCGAAAAAGTAGTTGAAAATTGGACCTGTAGAATTGGCATTATTCGAGCCAGCCGCGGCGGCCACATGCCCGAAATCATATTTAAACATTAATGGCATAAAATTATCCTTCCAATAAAGTCAAATTGATGGACATTAAAACGATTTTCTTGTGTTTTATTTCAATTCGAAGTTCTATACCTCTAAAAAAACACCCATTATATATATAGAATGGCTATCTCGAAAACGGCTCTAACGATTTTGATAAAATTTATACAGTGGGTATCTTTTTTGATGTATAGGTCGAAGAAGAAGGGACTTTTGGAACTTTTACCTCTAAGAGGGTAAAAACGGGTAAAAAGGGGAAAAAATCGAAAACGCTATGTCTCCTAAAGTAATAGGTATAGAAACAAAATTAAAATTACGTTTTAAACAGCTTTGAAAATAAGCGGACAGATGTTTGGTACTTTTTTGAAACTATGTCCGATAGGGGGTAAAAAAGGGTGAAAATAGTTTTTTTGGCACCTTTTTAACCCACTCTTATATTTTAAATTAAAGAATATAGAAAGAAACTTGGTACTGCAATCAATAGATGTAAAAAAAAACATGAAACACGTATTTGGTACTTTTTTGATTTTGGAGCCAAAATGGGTAAAAAAGGGATAAAATGATAACTTAACATCTCCAAAGTAATATGAATAGGAACATTATACATTATGTTAAATGCGTTTTAAAAAAATGTACCGAATTCAATTGGGACCAAAAAAGTACCAAATATACATATGGAACTTTTAGAAATTAGGGAATAAAAAGGGGGAAAAATTAGTATTATTTTAAACAAATGAATGTTTGTCTGTATGTATGTTCTTTATAGAATAGTAAACTGTGAATTTGATTGTGTTATGCTCTTTAGCGAAGATGTTGCGGATAAGCCGGCGAAGGTATTTGATAAGACTAATTTCCGACAGATGGCGCCACTGAAAATTACTAAAAATTAATTAAATCGTAAACTGTACATTTGATCATGCTATGATCTTTAGCAAAGTTGTAGCGCATGAGCCGACGAAGGCTTTTTAGTTGGTATGAATAATTTCCGATAGGTGGCGCTACAGAAACTTACTCAAAGTCAATTTAATCGTAATCTGTACATTTAATCATGCTACAATCTTTAGCAAAGTTGTTGCACATGAGCCGAAGAAGGTTTCTTAGTTGGTATGAAGAAATTTCGACAGGTGGCGCTACTGAAATTTACTCAAAGTCAATTTAATCGTATGCTGTACATTTAATCATGCTATAATCTTCAGCAAAGTTGTTACGGATAAGCCGACAGGTGGCGCCACAGAAAACTACTCAAAATGAATTAAATCGTAAACTGTGCATTTGATCAGACTATAATCTTTAGCAAAGTTGTTGCGCATGAGTCGACAGAGGTTTCTGTTGATATGAATAATTTCCAAAATTATTCAAAATGAGTTAAACTGTAAACTATGCAAACTATGTGTTGGTCGGACAAAATAAATCAAATAATTCAAAATTAACTGAATATTTCTACAATGTCTTTCCTCTAAATTTATTTTAGCACTTTATAATATAAAATATATAAAAACTTTAAAATTTTCCTCAAAATGCTTATCATAAAGCTCCGAGCAAGGCTCGGTCTACCAGGTACTTTATATTTATTTGATAGACAAAAAAGCTTTTTTTTTTTGTATTAGCTTTCCACCGAGAAAGACTATATGAAGAAAAACCATTACCCATTGTCATGAACTTAGTTCCAAACAATACGTTGGTACTGATTTTGTTAGCATAAGCTTATACTCAAAAGTACGCTGGCCGAAAGGTGGGAAATAGTAGTGGTCAGCGATGGAAGCCTCGAATTTCGGAAATAAACGACAGAAGTAAAGTTATAAACCTAATATTTTGAAGGTTTGAAGGATAAAAAGGTAGCAAGCGCCTTTTATATAACTTACAGATGTGTCACTTTACTAGATTATGAAGATTCTGCACTAATTCTTCTTCATCTTCTTTTTGTTCTTCTTGTAAATGGTGTAAAAATAATAACCAAAAAGAACTTTTCCATGTGTTAAAATCACAATGATTGACAAAAAAGAACCATGACATCAAAAATTCCCACCAAAAACGTATGTTTTTTCCATATGCGTAGAAAACTTCGCAAAGGTAGACAACGTAACTTTTTTGATCCAATCCATAAAAAAGAAAATTTCAGAGTAAAAACTGCCTTAAATTATGCAAAATCATATTACTTACAAAATCAATAAATTTTGTTAACTTAAAGCTAGCACTTCCAAAACAAACAGAGAAATTGTGTAGCATTTGCGTAGTTTTCTACGCAAAGAGCAAATGAAGGTTAAGATTCATGATATGAACATTTAATAAATACATTATTATTTTAAAGCACGTTAAGCAAAATTTAAATATATGCTGCTGCATTATTTAAATATCTTTTAATATTAACAAAAACTACTCGGTAATAATCATCGGTACTTGTGCTATATTATGTCATAAACAAGTCAAAGTGTTATATTTGGCTGTGCCGAATCTTCTATACCCATCATTAAGTCGTGTTAAATTTAGAAACATATCTCATATATCTCCGAGGGTACAGCTAATTTAAAATGTGGAAATTCAAAAACAAATGTTACTCGAGAAGGTATTGTTGGTAAAATATTTGGACTAAATTCGGTTGCATGAGCTTTACAGTTCAACATTTGAAAGTATGTACACTAGGGCGTCTCGAAAAAATAAAGTTCCCCGTACACCATCGAATATAAAGCAATGCTATGAGGTAGTTTCGAAAAAAAATTTTTTAATTTTTTTCGTTGCACATTGGGGTCGCCAAAATACATTTTTCCTTATATCTTCGGCATTTACAGTCGGATCTCGAAGTGTGATATATCGATGTTTTTGTCTCGAGGAGGCCAACATTTTTCTTTAATAGTCATTATTCTCAGGTATCCGGTTCTAGTATTTATCTATGAGACCCCTGTTCCTACCACCCTAATGTACCACCCTAATATCAGAAAATTAAAGCTCTTAAAAAATCGTTAAACTTTTACTAAGGAAGTTTTTCGATTTTTCAAACCGATCTATTACAAACAAGGAATTTCTTATTTTGCCGCACATAGGGATCGCCAAAATACATTTTTCGTTATATCTTCGCCATTTACTGTCGGATCTTAAAGTGTAATATATCGATGTTTTTGTCTAACGAAGGCCAATGTTTTGCGATATTAATCATTGACCTTAAATACATTCTTCTACATAGTACCTACCCAAGATATCTTAACTCATACAACAAGAATTATAAAAATTTCAAATCTTTTAATCAATTATGTTTTGAAAAGACTCAAGTTTGCTGTATTTTTGAGGGCTCTCAAGTTCTGAAAAAATGTGGCCCATGCGTTGCTCACCAGTGACAGCCATGGTAGATTAATATACTCCATGAGCAAAACGTTCAGTGTTTTGTTAAAGGCATCGATAAGCTGTGAAAATAATTAAGTTTAGTAAATAAAACTATCAACAGAAAGTATTTTTCTTATGTTACCTGGTATTTCGATTAAATCTTTGGAAAACTGTAATGCTTCCAACAGTTCTTGCATTAAGAATTGTAAGCATGGCGGCTCAGTCAAAAAAATTCAGAAATTATGGACCGGGTGAAAAAAGTAAACGATATTTTCTATGGGCAGACAAAGCATTTGTTGAACGTCGTCCGGCAATTGATGAACCCTATTGGAATTGCTTGAGGTTGGATTTCACAAGAACCAGAATGGCGGATAAAATAAAAGCGGAGAATTCGGGAGGCTGTTGTTTATTTAAATTAATTTTTAATAGTTCATAATTAAAATAGACACAACACGATTAAATATTATACAGACACAGACGAAATTCAAACAATTATTTCGTATTTACACTGTGAATTTTTACATGATATTTTTTCATAATTTTAAATAAATACTAGAACGGATATCTGAGATCAATGATTATTTTTAAAAAAAAGTACTAGAAGAATGTACTTGAGGTCAATGATTATAAAACTAAACTTAATTATTTTCACAGCTTATCGATGCCTTTAACAAAACTGAACGTTTTGTTCATGTAGTACATTAATCTGCTATGGCTGTCACTGGTGAGCAACGCATGGGCCACATTTTTTCAGAAGTTGAGAGCCCTCAAAAATACAGCAAACTTGAGTCTTTTCAAAACATAATTGATTAAAAGATTTGAAATTTTTATAATTCTTGTTGTATGAGTTAAGATATCTTGGGTAGGTACTATGTAGAAGAATGTATTTAAGTTCAATGATTAATATCGCAAAACATAGGCCTTCGTAAGACAAAAACATCGATATATTACACTTTAAGATCCGACAGTAAATGGCGAAGATATAACGAAAAATGTATTTTGGCGATCCCTATGTGCGGCAAAATAAGAAATTCCTTGTTTGTAATAGATCGGTTTGAAAAATCGAAAAACTTCCTTAGTAAAAGTTTAACGATTTTTTAAGAGCTTTAATTTTCTGATATTAGGGTGGTACATTAGGGTGGTAGGAACAGGGATCTGATAGATAAATACTAGAACCGGATACCTGAGAATAATGACTATTAAAGAAAAATGGTGGCCTCCTCGAGACAAAAACATCGATATATCACACTTCGAGATCCGATTGTAAATGCCGAAGATATAACGAAAAATGTATTTTGGCGACCCCAATGTGCAACGAAAAAAATTAAAAAAATTTTTTTCGAAACTACCTCATAGCAATGCTTTATATTCGGTGGTGTACGGCAAACTTTATTTTTTCCCCATATAAGTCGAGACGCTCTAATGTACACTCAACCAAAAAAAGTCAGTAATATTAACGAAAAAATTTCGTAGACCCTTAACGAATATAAATTGTTAAATCAGTAGATTTTTTTTCAAATCTAACAAAAAATTATTCAGAAGAACAATTTTTTTCAAATCTACAGAAATTATTTGAGTTAAAATTTAACAAAAATAATTCGTTCCTCTTAATACAATTTCGTTATAAAATGACTATAATTACTTTAAAATAACGAAATTTTGTTGAAAATATAGTAAATATTCGTAAAAAAATCTACACATAAAATTCGTTGAATATACCTGCCTATATATGATTAAACAAATAAATATTTTCGTTCATCTAAAGAAAATTATTTAATTTAAATAATCAAGTGTATCAATAGATATTATAGATTTTTTCAACAAAATAATTTTGTAATATTAATAAAATTTTTTTAATTTTGCTATTAAAAAATATTATGTGTATTCCAAAAGATAATTATAGAAAATATAGATTCTTTTAACAAAAATATTTGTATTACATTAATAATTTTTCGTTAATATTGTTAAAAAAATGGACAAGGCTCAAAAAAGCGTATTTAAAATATTTAGTGTTAAACATTTTATCAAATTTGCAAGAAAAATTAACGTGATTTATAAGAAAATAAATAAAGAAAATTCACTACAAAGGTAAGTAAGATTAAAATTAAAAAGAAAAACTAAATTTACAGTTTAAAGTCAAATATTTTTTCTTTTAATTACAGATAAATTTTTGTATTACAAAATTATTTACATGTATATAACTAGCAAATAAGTTTAAATTATATGCCATATTTTTTGTACTGTTTTATTGGCCCTAAGGGCTTAAAAAATGAATAAATAAATAAATAAATAAATAAATAAATAAATAAATAAATAAATAAATAAATAAATAAATAAAATCTTAGTTAAAGAAAATTGTTTTAAGTTTTCCTTTAAAAATAAGAGACTTTTAAACAAATGCATTTAAATAAAGAAAATTATTAATTAAAAAAAAAAATACAATGAAAAAAACAATTGCTTAAAATAAACTTTTTGGAAAATTTGCTATAAAAATAAGAAATTTTAAAAAATTTTCCAAAAAAGGAATTAAAATTGTTTTTTTTTATTAAAAAGACATTTCTTTTAAAAATAAGATATTTTGAAATTTTAAAAAAATATGAAATTTTTCCTATTTTTATTGGAAATTTTTCAAAATTTTTCTATTTTTACAGGAAATTTTTCATAAATTTCCTATTTTTATAGGAAATTTTTCAAAAACGTCCTATTTTTATAGGGAATTTTGTCAAAAATTTCCTTTTTTTATAGGAAATTTTGTCAAAAATTTCCTATTTTTATAGGAAATTTTGTCAAAAATTTCCTATTTTTATAGGAAATTTTGTCAAAAATTTCCTATTTTTATAGGAAATTTTGTCAAAAATTTCCTATTTTTATAGGAAATTTTGTCAAAAATTTCCTATTTTTATAGGAAATTTTGTCAAAAATTTTCTATTTTTATAGGAAATTTTGTCAAAAATTTCCTATTTTTATAGGAAATTTTGTCAAAAATTTCCTATTTTTATAGGAAATTTTGTCAAAAATTTCCTATTTTTATAGGAAATTTTGTCAAAAATTTCCTATTTTTATAGGAAATTTTGTCAAAAATTTCCTATTTTTATAGGAAATTTTGTCAAAAATTTCCTATTTTTATAGGAAATTTTGTCAAAAATTTCCTATTTTTATAGGAAATTTTGTCAAAAATTTCCTATTTTTATAGTAAATTTTGTCAAAAATTTCCTATTTTTTTAGGAAATTTTGTCAAAAATTTCCTATTTTTATAAGAAATTTTGTCAAGAAATTTTGTCAAAAAATTCCTATTTTTATAGGAAATTTTGTCAAAAATTTTCCTATTTTTATAGGAAATTTTGTCAAAAAATTTCCTATTTTTATAGGAAATTTTGTCAAAAATTTCCTATTTTTATAGGAAATTTTGTCAAAAATTTCCTATTTTTATAGGAAATTTTGTCAAAAATTTCCTATTTTTATAGGAAATTTTGTCAAAAATTTCCTATTTTTATAGGAAATTTTGTCAAAAATTTCCTATTTTTATAGGAAATTTTGTCAAAAATTTCCTATTTTTATAGGAAATTTTGTCAAAAATTTCCTATTTTTATAGGAAATTTTGTCAAAAATTTCCTATTTTTATAGGAAATTTTGTCAAAATTTCCTATTTTTATAGGAAATTTTGTCAAAAATTTCCTATTTTTATAGGAAATTTTGTCAAAAATTTCCTATTTTTATAGGAAATTTTGTCAAAAATTTCCTATTTTTATAGGAAATTTTGTCAAAAATTTCCTATTTTTATAGGAAATTTTGTCAAAAATTTCCTATTTTTATAGGAAATTTTGTCAAAAATTTCCTATTTTTATAGGAAATTTTGTCAAAAATTTCCTATTTTTATAGGAAATTTTGTCAAAAATTTCCTATTTTTATAGGAAATTTTGTCAAAAATTTCCTATTTTTATAGGAAATTTTGTCAAAAATTTCCCATTTTTATAGGAAATTTTGTCAAAAATTTCCTATTTTTATAGGAAATTTTGTCCAAAATTTCCTATTTTTATAGGAAATTTTGTCAAAAATTTCCTATTTTTATGGGAAATTTTGTCAAAAATTTCCTATTTTTGTAGGAAATTTTTGTCAAAAATTTCCTATTTTTATAGGAAATTTTGTCAAAAATTTCCTATTTTTATAGGAAATTTTGTCAAAAATTTCCTATTTTTATAGGAAATTTTGTCAAAAATTTCCTATTTTTATAGGAAATTTTGTCAAAAATTTCCTATTTTTATAGGAAATTTTGTCAAAAATTTCCTATTTTTATAGGAAATTTTGTCAAAAATTTCCTATTTTTATAGGAAATTTTGTCAAAAATTTCCTATTTTTATAGGAAATTTTGTCAAAAATTTCCTATTTTTATAGGAAATTTTGTCAAAGATTTCCTATTTTTATAGGAAATTTTGTCAAAAATTTCCTATTTTTATAGGAAAATTTTGTCAAAAATTGCCTATTTTAATAGGAAATTTTGTCAAAAATTTCCTATTTTTATAGGGAAATTTTATCAAAAATTTCCTATTTTTATAGGAAATTTTGTCAAAAAATTTCCTATTTTTATAGGAAATTTTGTCAAAAATTTCCTATTTTTATAGGAAATTTTGTCAAAAATTCCTATTTTTATAGGAAATTTTGTCAAAAAATTTCCTATTTTTATAGGAAAATTTTGTCAAAAATTTCCTATTTTTATAGGAAATTTTGTCAAAAATTTCCTATTTTTATAGGAAATTTTGTCAAAAATTTCCTAATTTTTATAGGAAATTTTGTCAAAAATTTCCTATTTTTATAGGAAATTTTGTCAAAAATTTCCTATTTTTTATAGGAAATTTTGTCAAAAATTTCCTATTTTTATAGGAAGTTTTGTCAAAATTTTCCTATTTTTATAGGAAATTTTATCAAAAATTTCCTATTTTTTATAGGAAATTTTGTCAAAAATTTTCTATTTTATATACCCTTCACCAATAGGTGAAAGGGTATTATAAGTTTGTGATTCCGTTTGTAATTTTTATACCCTTCACCAATAGGTGAAAGGGTATTATAAGTTTGTGATTCCGTTTGTAATTTTTTTATTAGTGATCGTAGACCCCATAAAAATTATACCGATCGACTCAGAATCGGGAGGAGAATCGATTAAGCGATGTCCGTCTGTCTGTCTGTCTGTCTGTCTGTCCGTCCGTCTGTCTGTCTGTCTGTTGAAATCAAGTTCTGAAGCCCCTGGAGGATGGACTTACATAAATTATATATTAGATTTTAGGAAATTCTCCCGCAATGAACGCTATTAAATTTCATTAAAATCGGTTTATAAACACCGAAAATATCGAAAAAATACCAAAAATTAGACGAAAATTTTAAAATTTTTGATTGAAACACACTTTTAAATAACAAGAGAAAAAAGATACTCCTGGTGTACATGTGATAATATATTATATATCAGATTGTAGGAAATAGTTTCCCAAAACACTCTGTAAAATTTTATCAAAATCGGTCCATAAACAACTGAGATATCGCCAAAACATTGAATTTGATGTATCGCAAATTGCCCAAAGTTCGCATTAGAGAATGTTTGTTGAAAAAATGAAATGCAGAAATAGGAAAAACCATCCTCCTTTAGTACGGACCTACATAAATTTTATATCAGATTTTAGGAAATTCCCCCGCCAAGCACGTTATTAAATTTTATCAAAAGCGGTCCGTAAACAATTGAGATATCGCAATAACACTACATTTGATGTACAGCAAATTGCTCAGAGTACGTGTCTAAGAAATTTTGTTTACATTTCGTAAGTATTGTTTCAGCGATATCTCAGGTGTTTATGGACCGATTGTGATGAAATTTGACATCGTTCTTTGTGTGAGGATTTTCTAAAATCTATACTCCACAAATCTGATTACGAATACCATTCAAACTGTACCGATCAACTTTGAATCGGCAGGAGAATCGATTTCGCGACCTCCGTCCGTCCGCCCGTCTGTTTTTTTGTCCGTCCGTCTACCTGTATGTAATTTTTTCTGTTGTAGTCAAGTTTTTGGAGCTCCTGTTTTGTCGATATCTCAGGTGTTTATTTTGATGAAATTAAATAGCGTCCTTCGCAGGGGATTACCTAAATCCTGATGCATTCGGTAATTTGTGGTAGATATAATTTAGCGTTTAAGCGATGGTGTTTTGATCGACAATGATAAAATTCAGGGTGGGACAATATCCTAAAATTTTGTGTAAGATCCAGGAGCTCCACAAATCTGATTTTAGCAGACAGACACTCTGCATTAATCTTAATTTTGTGTCTGACTTTTGAACATTATGATAACATTTGAGAATGTATTATATATCAAATTATAGGTAATCTTCCTAGGAAGTACAAAAATGCAATGATATCCGTTCAAAACCTACATATGTATGTAAGTATCTCACATATCAACGACAATTTAAATTTTTTAAATGCAATTGGGAGAAATCCATTCACGTTTGACAATTGATCCCGTATAACTTCGGCTAAGATACGATGATGACATTTAGTATAAAGACGTTGTACAATATTGATATTCAGGGCGATAGCGTCTAAAATAAACTTTTTAGAGGGACAACATTTGACAAAAGTATTTCTGATCTCTTGAAAAGTTCGATATTGAAAATGGGGGAGCTCTATTCACATTTAGTGAAATCTCCCATATAACCCCGACCGGGAATCGATTTAATGCTGATAAATTAAATCACATTAAAATTGCACAAGGAACTAGAGCAAAACTTTCCAAACATCCATCGGACAGATCGAAAGAACAATACATCCCAAATATTATTGATGAAGTGTTCATTTTAATTAATTAACTAACTTCAGATTAATAAGTAAATCTTTAATAACTTTTCCGACAAAGCTGATATCCATCCATTCAAAAGCTATATATTTCACGTATGTATCTAAAACTAAGAGTGTATACCCTATAAGTTTAAGGCTTATCATTGTTAAAGCTTTGACCTAAATCAGTCCGCTAACTTCAGAGTTTTACATAACTAATCAAGAACTTTTACTGGTGGGATAATTCGTACGAATTAAAGTGCACAACCCTCACTGGGCACAGTGTTTTTGGGTTGCATGCCAGAATACTTAAACTTCATCAAATCGATGTGCTATTGCAAATGTAAGGGCATCTACATTTTGAAGCATCTTTTCTGCATGGTTTATCTGGTCTATCGAACTTTATTAAATGTTCGTAAAATATGTGTATATTTTATTTCGAAGCTACTGGCTGGCTTAAATATGTATTCTCTACTTGTAGTCTAGTAATCATTATCTTTCACAAAGGGACCACTTTAGAACCCAAGTGAAGCTTCCCTAGACATCAGCCACCTGCCCAACCTAACCTTTGGGTGCATAACTATCCTAGATGATGACGCCACCGAAAAGCTTTTCTTTTTCCGACTCTTAATTTTAAAGACTCTTTGCATATAATACTAGTATAACCAAATTTTGCTAGGAATTACATTAAGTACTTTTGCAGCACCATTGGTGAAGGGTATCCAAGATTCGGCAAAGCCGAATATACCACTCTTACTTGTTTTATTAGTGATCGTAGACCCCATAAAAATTATACCGATCGATTCAGAATCGGGAGGAGAATCGATTAAGCGATGTCCGTCTGTCTGTCTGTCTGTCTGTCTGTCCGTCCGTCTGTCTGTCTGTCTGTTGAAATCAAGTTTCTGAAGCCCCTGGAGGATGGACTTACATAAATTATATATCAGATTTTAGGAAATTCTCCCGCAATGAACGCTATTAAATTTCATTAAAATCGGTTTATAAACACCGAAAATATCGAAAAAATACCAAAAATTAGACGAAAATTTTGAAATTTTTTATTGAAACACACTTTTAAATAAAAAGAGAAAAAATATACTCCTGGTGTACATGTGATAATATGTTATATATCAGATTGTAGGAAATAGTTTCCCAAAGCACTCCGTAAAATTTTATCAAAATCGGTTTATAAACAACTGAGATATCGCCAAAACACTGAATTTGATGTATCGCAAATTGCCCAAAGTTCGCATTAGAGAATGTTTGTTGAAAAAATGAAATGCAGAAATAGGAAAAACCATCCTCCTTTCGCACGGACCTACATAAATTTTATATCATATTTTAGGAAATTCCCCCGCCAAGCACGTTATTAAATTTTATCAAAAGCGGTCCATAAACAATTGAGATATCGCCATAACACTACATTTGATGTACAGCAAATTGCCCAAAGTGCGTGTCTAAGAAATTTTGTTTACATTTTGTAAGTATTATTTCAGCGATATCTCAGGTGTTTATGGACCGATTGTGATGAAATTTGACATCGTTCTTTGTGTGAGGATTTTCTAAAATCTATACTCCACAAATCTGATTACGAATACCATTCAAATTGTACCGATCAACTCAGAATCGGCAGGAGAATCGATTTCGCGACCTCCGTCCGTCCGTCTGTTTGTCTGTCTGTCCGTCCGTCTGTTTGTTTGTCCGTCCGTCCGTCCGTCTGTTTTTTTGTCCGTCCGTCTACCTGTCTGTAATTTTTATAACATAACATAACATTTGAGAATGTATTATATATCAAATTATAGGTAATCTTCCTAGGAAGTACAAAAATGCAACTATGTATGTAAGTATCTCACATATCAACGAAAATTTAAATTTTTTAATTGCAATTGGGAGAAATCCGTTCACGTTTGACAATTGATCCCGTATAACTTCGCCTAAGATACGATGATGACATTTAGTATTAAGACGCTGTACGATATTGATATTCAGGGCGATAGCGCCTAAAATAAACTTTCTAGAGGGACAACATTTGACAAAAGTATTTCTGATCTCTTGAAAAGTTCGATATTGAAAATGGGCGAGCTCTATTCACATTTAGTGAAATCTCCCATATAACCCCGACCGGGAATCGATTTAATGCTGATAAATTAAATCACATTAAAAATGCACAAGGAACTAGAGCAAAACTTTCCAAACATCCATCGGACAGATCGAAAGAACAATACATCCCAAATATTATTGATGAAGTGTTCATTTTAATTAATTAACTAACTTCAGATTAATAACTAAATCTTTAATAACTTTTCCGACAAAGCTGATATCCATTCATTCAAAAGCTATGTATTTCACGTATGTATCTAAAACTAAGAGTGTATACCCTATAATTTTAAGGCTTATCATTGTTAAAGCTTTGGCCTAAATCAGTCCGCTAACTTCAGAGTTTTACATAACTAATCAAGAACTTTTACTAGTCGGATAATTCGTACGAATTAAAGTGCACAACCCTCACTGGGCACAGCGTTTTTGGGTTGCATGTCAGAATACTTAAACTTCATCAAATCGATGTGCTATTGCAAATGTAAGGGCATCTACATTTTGAAGCATCTTTTCTGCATGGTTTATCTGGTCTATCGAACTTTATTAAATGTTCGTAAAATATATGTATATTTTATTTCGAAGCTACTGGCTGGCTTAAATATGCATTCTCTACTTGTAGTCTAGTAATCATTATCTTTCACAAAGGGACAACTTTAGAACCCAAGTGAAGCTTCCCTAGACATCAGCCACCTGCCCAACCTAACCTTTGGGTGCATAACTATTCTAGATGATGACGCCACCGAAAAGCTTTTCTTTTTCCGACTCTTAATTTTAATGACTCTTTGCATATAATACTAGTATAACCAAATTTTGCTAGGAGTTACATTAAGTACTTTTGCAACACCATTGGTGAAGGGTATCCAAGATTCGGCAAAGCCGAATATACCACTCTTACTTGTTATAGGAAATTTTGTCAAAAATTTCCTATTTTTATAGGAAATTTTGTCAAAAATTTCCTATTTTTATAGGAAATTTTGTCAAAAATTTCCTATTTTTATAGGAAATTTTGTCAAAAATTTCCTATTTTTATAGGAAATTTTGTCAAAAATTTCCTATTTTTATAGGAAATTTTGTCAAAAATTTCCTATTTTTATAGGAAATTTTATCAAAAATTTCCTATTTTTATAGGAAATTTTGTCAAAAATTTCCTATTTTTATAGGAAATTTTGTCAAAAATTTCCTATTTTTATAGGAAATTTTGTCAAAAATTTCCTATTTTTATAGGAAATTTTGTCAAAAATTTCCTATTTTTATAGGAAATTTTGTCAAAAATTTCCTATTTTTATAGGAAATTTTGTCAAAAATTTCCTATTTTTATAGGAAATTTTGTCAAAAATTTCCTATTTTTATAGGAAACTTACTATTTTTATATCAAATATTTCCTATTTTTATATCAAATATTTATTTTTTGGTTTTAGGTAGTAAATCAAGTCTATATGGGGGATACACAAGGACATCCCAATTGAATAAAGGGACCTCCCATGTGCAGAGAAGCGACTGTGATTAAGTGGCAACATACCAACTTTTACGATGATGACTTACTAATGTCGTATTTTATTTAATATCTAATTATGTATTTTATAAGATAATATTATTGTAATATAAATTAATTTTGGTTCCCTGTAATAATAAATAAAAAAATTTTAATAATTAGTTAAAATTGTTAGTTTATTTTAATAAAAATTCTTCAATGTAAAATAAAAGTCGATTGCATTTTGTGGAAAGTTTGAAGAAAATTTTTTGATTTAAGTAAAAATTTAATAAAAAATTTTTGTATATTCAACAATTTTTTTATTTAGCTTAACAAAATTTTATAAAAAATATCGAAGCAAAACAACAAATATGTTTAGTAGAAACAAAGAAAATTTATTTAAAACAACACATTCACTAAATTTAAAAAATAATCCATTAAATTTAATAAAATTTCTGTTAGCTGTATAATAACCTACTTTTCTTCATTATTACATGCCGTTTTACAGTACTTACGAAGTTTTTTGTTGAGTTTACGATATAATATGTATTGAGAATGTATCCTTCTTGTTACGAGTAGTAGAAAAATATTTGTTTCAAATTTTTTCCTATAATAAGAAATTTTAACAGAAAACACATACTATGCATTTGTTAGGCTTTGGGCATGTTTGCATATGGGAAAAATATATAAAGTGTAACAATATTTATATAACCTATGAAATATTCAAATATGTAAAGCTTTCATGTGGATGCACTTAGAGGCCTTTAACATAAGAGTACATATGATATTGAAAATATTACAAATGAAGCATTATAACATTTTGTATGCACCCAAATAAGTAATCCATCAGCACTTCATTTTTCATTACCCTTAAAACAAAATTACAAATTTGTCTATTCTCACAGCAAAATAGTTAAAAACAATACAATACTTACGAGTTCCCAAAATACAAAAATTGCACAAAAACGAATCTCTAATCTCCTCACTTGAACACCTCTCAAAATTCAGAATATTTTCACCTCATTACTTCATTATTCAATTTTCAAATTTGTTATAGACTTACACTTCTTTTAAGTTTACGCATTCAGTTTTTAGAATTTTCTGTATTGAATTGAATCTGTGTTGTTATGAGTATAAATGCTTTTGGTTGCAAGTTGGTAGTGCAATTCATATGAGAAAAATTTAATTAAAGTTGATTTTCGTAATATTGAATGTTGTACCGATACAAACTTTCAGAAATTTCTTTGTTTTACAGTTATTGTTATTTAAAGAATTTTATCATACGAATTGAGTTTTAAGTAGGTACGTTTTTCTTATATGTTTTTAATATGAATTCTACTTATTAAAGAAAATTTCTTAAAAGTGTTTTATGTACTAGGGCTACTAACTACATACAAGTACAAGTAAGAAAGTGCTATAGTCGGTCAAGCCCGACCATACAATACCCTTCTCCACTAAGGTCAAATGAGTTCTTTTTATACCCACCATCAAAAAGAATGGGGGGTATATTGAGATTGTCATTCCATTTGTAATTTCCTTAATATTGCCTCAAAAATCAAAAGCGATATATATTCTGAATCCTTATGAAATTCTAAGACGATTGAGCAATGTCCGTCTGTCTGTCTGTCTGTCTGTCTGTCTGTCTGTCTGTCTGTCTGTCTGTCTGTCTGTCCGTCTGTCTGTCTGTCTGTCTGTCTGTCTGTCTGTCTGTCTGTCTGTCTGTCTGTCTGTCTGTCTGTCTGTCTGTCTGTCTGTCTGTCTGTCTGTCTGTCTGTCTCTCTGTCTGTCTGTCCGTCTGTCCGTATGTCCGTCTGTCCGTCCGTCCGTCTGTCTGTCTGTCTGTCTGTCTGTCTGTCTGTCTGTCTGTCTGTCTGTCTGTCTGTCTGTCTGTCTGTCTGTCTGTCTGTCTGTCTGTCTGTCTGTCTGTCTGTCTGTCTGTCTGTCTGTCTGTCTGTCTGTCTGTCTGTCTGTCTATCTGTCTGTCTGTCTGTCTGTCTTTCTGTCTGTCTGTCTGTCTGTCTGTCTGTCTGTCTGTCTGTCTGTCTGTCTGTCTGTCTGTCTATCTGTCTGTCTGTCTGTCTGTCTGTCTGTCTGTCTGTCTTTCTGTCTGTCTGTCTGTCTGTCCGTACGTCTGTCTGTCTGTCTGTCCGTACGTCTGTCTGTCTGTCTGTTTAAATCACGATAACGCCTAAACGAAAAGAGCTAGCTCACTGAAACTTAGTAGAAAGATTCTTCATCTCTGAAATTTTCGTATTGAAATTGGGCAAAATCGGTTAACATTTCACCATAGCTCCCGTATAACCTCGCCTACGCTAATCGCTCATTTGCTAATAAATAACAAACTATAATAGCTAAGACGATAGAATTTGGTATGTAAAAGTTTTGCATAAGCCCTAGTTAGCACGTCAATTTTATCAAAATCGGTTCACATTTAGTCATAGCACCCATACAAAAAACTTACGGAAACAGCCAAAATTTCACCCAAAATACACTTAAATGCCAAAAAATCTAAAACCGCAACAGATATAACTACTTAATTTAGTACTAGGTGGTCTTATGTCAATGCCAACGAGTGTGCAAAATTTTGTCACAATCGGTCACCATTAGACCATAGCTCCCATATAAAAAACTTACGGAAACACAAAAATACAAGAAAAAGGGGGTTTATGTCCGTCTGTCTGTCAGCGCGATAGCGCCTTAATAAAAAGAGCTACAGCAACAAGGTTTTACAAAATTAAGTCTTATGTGAATGCCAGTCAGTGTGCAAAATTTTGTTGTAATCGGTTACTATTTGACCATAGCTCCCATATAAAAAAACTTACGAAAACACAAAAATACAAAAAGAAAAGACGGTTTATATCCGTCTTTCCGTCAGAGAAAAGCGCGATAGTTCCTAAAGTACAAGAGTTAGAGAGACAAAATTTAGCAGAAGTATTTTTGATATGTTATAGAAATCGTGTGCTGAAAATGGGTATAATCGGTTCACATTTAGTTAGAGCTCCCACATAACCCTGCCCCGGGAATTACATTTATGCTGATAAATTGAATAAAATTGTAAAATCTATGACTACTTAATTTAGAACAGAGAAGTTTTATGCAACTTTCAGTCAGTGTGTCAAATTTTATAGGAATCGCACCATTTTTGACCATAGCTTTCATATAAAAACCCCTCCCCATAACCACTAAAATGCCACAAACGTCAGTTAAAAGCTATTAAATTATAAACTATGTCAGGTATGGGCACTAAATTTTGCACAAATAAACTTTATAATAATACCAGCCCGTATATTCAATTTTGTGACAATCGATCAGCATTTGGCTATAGTTCTAATGTATATAACATCTCCTTTTTATTTTTTTTTTTTTTTTTTTTTTTTTAGGACCAGCACTCAGGGGATGACCCCTACTTATGCAATGCATTGTGTTGGAACTAGGAAAATAGGTTATGGGAGGGTGGATAGATGGAGTAGTGTTTATGGACATTTGATTTGAACTTTCCTATATTGCAACTGGCAGGAAAAATTTCTGCGGGAAGTAAATTCCACATACGAACTGTACGGCTAAAGAATGAATTTTCTCTGTAGTGTGTTGTTCTGTCTACTGGCCAATCGACTACGAAGGGATGAGTTCTAACAGATAGACGTGTATTGCGTAAAAAAATTCTAGTTTCGGGAACGAGTTCCCTGATTTCATTAGAGCACATTCCAAAGTAGTAACGATAGAACAGTGTGACACAACCCACATTGCGACGGTGCTCCAGTGAATCAATAGAGTTGGATACCCTACTGTCACCAATAAGCACCTTCGCCCTCTCCTGTACTCGGTCAAGAAGCTCCAAAATAGACTTTGAAGCACCGGCCCATACATGAGAGTTGTATTCCATTTTCGGTCGGATATAGGTGGTATAAATAGTAAGGAGATCAGATGAAGTGAAGTATGTCTTGCACCGTTTTAGAAAACCGAGACACTTGAATGCTTCTTTCGACACTTGAAAAATGTGTTCAGTCCACCGGACATCACATTGAATTCTCATGCCCAGAACATCAAGAGTATCTGATTCCTCGATATTTTCACCACCCATTAATACAGATGAAGTAACATGATCCGTTATATCTACAATCAAAAAGATTTGGAGGTTCATTTAGTATATTAAGATTGCATCTACGAAATTAGATAGCTATCAATCAATGTAAGGTCCAGACTTTATACACGGTAGATGCATTAGAAACTGCTAACAAAATATATGAACCTGCCGTGTTGCTATCAACATGTTTATGGCACCACGAAACAGCTTATTAATGTAAAACTATATTCGGTGATGGAACAGCATTTTGTCCAAGGTAAATACTAGGGAAACCACTTAGATACTTTCAAATGTTGAACTATAGTAAATATACCACGCAACCGAATTAAGTCCAAATAAATTTTGCCTTCATACAAACATTTTCTCAAAATTTATACATTTAAGCTGTTTCCGTCATTTGAACTTATATAAGAGCTACGGTCAAATGTGAACCAATTATCTCGAAATTTGTTAAATCGATTACAGTTTTTACAAAAATTAGGTTTGCAAAAAATAAACTTAAAATTCTCATTATCTTCAGATTTATGAGCGTTTTTGAGATTTTTGTGTCATTTAGTGCGTTTTGACATAATAGTTTGTATGGGAGCTATGGTCAAATGTGCACTGATTTCAATTAAATATGGTACAGTGATTTTGGTTTACATATGCAGTATTTGTTTTAAATTTTATGCAAAACTATTGATATTTGTGGCCAAAATATCAATTCTAGGAAGTGGAACCTATGGGAGCTACCATAAATAATGGACAAATTTTGACGATTTCAATAGCTATGGTCCCACTATCAAAAAAATGATCTGTGCCAAATGTCATGTACTTTGACTACATGGATCCAACCAGCCAGACGGACGGACGGACTGACATCGCTAAATCGACTCAGCAAGTGATTCTAAGTGATTCTGGGTCTAAGATAAATATTTCTTTACGTTACATACATTACCATTAACTTATAATACCCCTTCCACCTATGGTGGTGAAGGGTATAAAAATTTATTGGAGATGACTAGATGAAAATCAGCAAATGTCATTGAAATTTAAGCGTCTAAAAATTGTCTTCTAAACTTCCAAACCTACAAAAGAAGTAAATAACAATTAGAGATATTCTAATAATGTAGCAAATAATTAGTATTAACCCTCATACTATGTTAGAAAAAATTACACATATGATGTTCGGGTCTTATTTTAAAAAATTGTCGAAGCCTTAAGTGGTGATAAAACTAATTGAATTCAATATATTTTAACAATAAGGTAGTAAGAACTTTCAAATATATTCCACTAGTTAGAAATACGGTAATGTTAAATACGATTTGGGTCATCAAAAGACCCTAACATCGTAGCTGGGTTAAAAGAATACGTTCTTAATTTTCTCAACCCAGAAGTATTTCCTTACAGAATCTAAAGCATTCAAAATTAAGGTGTCTGGTTGGTGTTTAATAGCGTTCTCTAACCTTTACAACTTATAAAATTTCACAACATTTCATTGTATAAAAATACAAGGTTAAAAGAAAAACGTCTGTCAAAGGGAATAAGTGTATATACGGGGAACACAAGTGAGTAGCTTTAGTTGAAAAACAACAATAAAGATAAGACAGAGCAACAGATTCAAGTAAAAATTTATGCAACCAACATTAAAAATATTAAAAGAATACTCATCCTTTTAACTATGATAGTGTTCTTCAATAGAGCCTTGTTTTTAATATAACTCCAGTAAAAGTATAAACTTGTAGCAACACCTGCTATTATGATAAGTGTTAAGGTGTTGTTAAGTACATTTATATTTTGTAATTTATGTTCTAACAAGGTCAGTTGGCTTGGGCTCGAAGTGAATTTGAACGATGGTATCATACCTTTTGCTAACCACATCAACCAAGATGTTAATTATGGACAATTGTAGTATAATAACTGATTTTTTGTAAAGCCATCATTACACCTTCTGTTTTTGTCACATGACCTGTCAAAGTTCCCAATGCAAAACATGTACATGTCATATAGCACCTAAAAACATTGCTTTTATAAAAGCCATCTGATCATTACATATTGTAAAATGTTCTATTTATCTGTGACCTTTTGTAATCAGCTGTTGTTATTGTTATGAAAGATATCTTACCCGTGAGAAAGAAATCAGGCGATCTACTATCGATGCACAGCGGGAAAATTTCATAATCTATCTATCATAGTATATCTCTACTTGGAAGCATTTAGAAATATGAAATTTGGCATAAAACAAGAATATCAAACAGGCTATAGTTTAGTAATAATGTGGGCGGCATTTATTGGGGCGTGATTGTAGATATAACAAGCAAGAGTGTTATATTCGGCTGTGCCAAATCTTATATACCCACCATCAAGTTGTGTTAAATTTATAAACATATCTCATAAATATATCTACGAGGGTGCAGCTAATTCAAAATGTGGACCAAATTCGAAAAAAATGTAACGCAAGTTGGTATTGTTGGTAAAATAATTGGATGAAATTCGTTCGCAATAGATTTTTAGTTCAACATTTAAATATATCTTAAGTGGTTTCCCAAGTATTTACTTTGCACAAAATTTTGTCCAATAACCGGATATAGTTTAATATCAATAAGCTGTAATATACTTTTCGTTGTACTTAGTATGTAGTTAAGATAAACATGTTAAAAGTAACACGGCAGGTTCATATATTTTGTTAGGAGTTCCTAATGCATCAACCATTGATTAATAGCTATCTAATTTCGTAGATGCAATCATAATATGTACCTAAGGGCGTCTCGAAAAAATAAAGTTCGCCGTACACCATCGAATATAAAGCATTGCTATGAGGCAGTTTCAAAATTTTTTTTTTTTATTTTTTTCGTCGCACATTGGGGTCGCCAAAATACATTTTTCGTTATATCTTCGGGATTTACAGTCGGATCGAAGTGTGATATATCGATGTTTTTGTCTCGAGGAGACCAACATTTTTCTTTAATAGTCATTATTCTTGGGTATCCGGTTCTAGTATTTATCTAACAGACCCCTGTTCCTACCACCCTAATGTACCACCCTAATATCAGAAAATTAAACCTCTTAACAAATTGTTAAACTTTTACTAAGGAAGTTTTTCGATTTTTCAAACCGATCTAATACAAACAAGGAATTTCTTATTTTGCCGCAATGTTTTGCGATATTAATAATTGTCCTTAAATACATTCTTCTACATAGTACCTACCCAATATATCTTAACTCATACAACAAAAAAAATTTTAATTTTAAATAAATACTAGAGCCGATATCTGAGATCAATGATTATTAAAGCAAGATATTGGCCGCCTCAAAAAAAGTACTAGAAGAATGTACTTGAGGTCAATGATTATAAATCTAAACTTAATTATTTTCACAGCTTATCTATGCCTTTAACAAAACACTAAACGTTTTGTTCATGTAGTACATTAATCTGCCAAGTCTGTCAGTGGTGAACAACGCATGGGCCACATTTTTTCAGAACTTGAGACCCGTTAAAAATACATCAAACTTGGATCTTTTCAAAACATAATTGATTAAAAGATTTAACATTTTTATAATTCTTGTTGTATGAGTTAAGATATATTGGTTAGGTATTATGTAGAAGAATATATTTAAGGTCAATGATTAATATCGCAATACATTGGCCTTCGTTAGACAAAAACATCGATATATTACACTTTAAGATCCGACAGTAAATGGCGAAGATATAACGAAAAATGTATTTTGGCGATCCCTAAGATATTCCTTGTTTGTAATAGATCGGTTTGAAAAATCGAAAAACTTCCTTAGTAAAAGTTAAACGATTTTTTAAGAGCTTTAATTTTCTGATATTAGGGTGGTACATTAGGGTGGTAGGAACAGGGGTCTGTTAGATAAATACTAGAACCGGATACCTGAGAACAATGACTATTAAAGAAAAATGTTGGTCTCCTCGAGACAAAAACATCGACATATCACACTTCGAGATCCGACTGTAAATGCCGAAGATATAACGGAAAATGTATTTTGGCGACCCCAATGTGCAACGAAAAAAATTAAAAAAAAAATTTCGAAACTGTCTCATAGCAATGCTTCATATTCGATGGTGTACGGCGAACTTTATTTTTTCCCCATATAAGTCGAGACGCTCTAGTGTACCTCCAAATCTTTTTGATTGTAGAGATAAAAAGGGGATGTTTTATACATAAGAACTATAGCCAAATGTTGACCGATTTAATATACTGGATGGTATTAATATAAAGTTTATTTGAGCAAAATTTAGTGGCCATAGCTGACATAGTTTATAATTTAATAGTTTTTATCTGGCGTTTCTGTCATTTTAGTAATTGCCGGGAGCTATGGTCAAAAATGGACCGATTTCTATAAAATTTTGCATACTGACTGACAGTTGCATAAAACTTATCTTTAGTAGTCATAGATTTTACAATTTTATTCAATTTATCAGTATAAATGTGATTCCCGAGGCAGGGTTATATAAGAGCTCTAACTAAATGTGATTTTACCCATTTTCAGTATACAATTTCTATAACATATCGAAAATACTTTTGCTAAATTTTGTCTCTCTAGCTCTTGTGGTTAAGGAGCTATCGCGCTTTTCTCTGACGGAAAGACGGACATAAACCGTATTTTCTTTTTGTATTTTTGTGTTTCCGTAAGTTTTTTATATGAGCTATGGTCAAATGGTGACCGATTGCTATGGTCAAATGGAGACCGATTACGCCCATTTTCAATACACAATTTTCTCAAGATATCGAAAATACTTTTGTAAAATTTTGTCCCTCTAGCTCTTTTCCTTAAGGCGCTATCGCGCTTTTATCTCACGTACAGACGGACATAAATCCTTTTTTCTTTTTGTATTTTTGTGTTTCCGTAAGATTTTTATATGGGAGCTATGGTCAAATGGTGACCGATTTTGACAAAAGTACACAGGATGAAATTGATATAAGACTTGTTTGTGCCAAATTAAGTGGCCAAAGCTATTACAATTTATAATTTATTGGCATTTAAGTGTATCTTAGGTGGAATTTAGGATGTTTCTGTAAGTTTTTTGTTATGGGAGTTATGATTAAATGTGAACCGATGTTGCCCGATTACAATACCAAAATTTTCTAAGAAATGGAGAATATTTATGCCAAATTTCAGTTACCTAAGGTTTTATCGTGCCAACAACAGACAGACAGACATACGGACAGACTAAAAGTCAGACGGTCAGACAGGCAGACGGACATGGCTCAATCGTCTTAGAATTTCATAAGGATTCAAAATATACTTCATTTTTTTTTTTTTGGTTTTTGAGTTAATATTAATGAAATTACAAACGGAATGACAATCTCAGTATACCCCCGATTCTTTTTAATGGTGGGTATAATAAGCATTTCCATATGAGTTTCCGTGTTTGGATTTTTGTAACTTTTAAAATTTGAATAATTGCTTAATATTTTAAATTTTGTGCAAGACGACAACTGCGTTTTAAATAAACCAGATTTGTTATATGAACATTTTTAATAAAATTGAAAATATGTATATAATTCTGTTTCTGTATTTCTTTTTAATAAAATTTATTGCTTTCAATTTATTTTGATTTATACGATTACGCACACAAACAAAACAGCAAACAATTTTCCAGTTGTTTAACGCCAAAGTTGAGTATATGCAAACATACAAATGAATCTGATTGAATTTGAAATAGATGTGCCCATATTTAAGCGCAAATTAAGTGCAGCTGCTTTAATATATTTATTAGAGTGCCAATTAGCTAAATGGGAAAAGTTTTTTGAAGAAATACGTTGGACGACAACTTCCAGACTTGTGCGAAATGCTTAAAAACTAGTCCCTTGAAAATTTGAGCTCAATCGGATGAGGGTGTCCATGACCCGGCCAATATTTTTTATTTACACTTATTAGATTAATCTCAAATTTTCAAAGATACCATAGTTTAAGCATTTCAAACCTCATACAAATTTCAACTTTGAAAAATAACTGGCAGCCTAATGTTTATACTTTTCGTTGAGTTATTAAAAACGTTTATGTACACATACAGGGTGGCCCAAAAGTCGCGAACGGATTTGAAAAATTAATAACTTCTCTAATTTAATTATTAGTACCTGGTAGACCGAGCCTTGCTCGGAGCTTTATGATAAGCATTTTGAGGAAAATTTTAAAGTTTTTATATATTTTATATTATAAAGTGCTAAAATAAATTTAGAGGAAAGACATTGTAGAAATATTCAGTTAATTTTGAATTATTTGATTTATTTTGTCCGACCAACACATAGTTTGCATAGTTAACAGTTTAACTCATTTTGAATAATTTTGGAAATTATTCATATCAACAGAAACCTCTGTCGACTCATGCGCAACAACTTTGCTAAAGATTATAGTCTGATCAAATGCACAGTTTACGATTTAATTCATTTTGAGTAGTTTTCTGTGGCGCCACCTGTCGGACTTTGCTTATTCCAATTCATAAACCTTCTTCGGCTTATCCGTAACAACTTTGCTGAAGATTATAGCATGATTAAATGCACAGCATACGATTAAATTGACTTTGAGTAAATTTCAGTAGCGCCACCTGTCGAAATTTCTTTATACCAACTAAGAAACCTTCGTCGGCTCATGTGCAACAACTTTGCTAAAGATTGTAGCATGATTAAATGTACAGATTACGATTAAATTGACTTTGAGTAAGTTTCTGTAGCGCCACCTGTCGGAAATTATTCATACCAACTAAAAAGCCTTCGTCGGCTCATGCGCTACAACTTTGCTAAAGATCATAGCATGAATTTTCAGTGGCGCCATCTGTCGGAAATTAGTCTTATCAACTTTAAAACCTTCGCCGGCTTATCCGCAACATCTTCGCTAAAGAGCATAACACAATCAAATTCACAGTCTACTATTCTATAAAGAACATACATATAGACAAACATTCATTTGTTTAAAATAATACTAATTTTTCCCCCTTTTTATTCCCTAATTTCTAAAAGTTCCTTATGTGTATTTGGTACTTTTTTGGTGCCAATTGAATTCGGTACATTTTTTTAAATCGCATTTAACATAATGTATAATGTTCCTATTCATATTACTTTGGAGATGTTAAGTTATCATTTTATCCCTTTTTTACCCATTTTGGCTCCAAAATCAAAAAAGTACCAAATACGTGTTTCATGTTTTTTTACATCTATTGATTGCAGTACCAAGTTTCTTTCTATATTCTTTAGTTTAAAATATAAGAGTGGGTTAAAAAGGTGCCAAAAAAACTATTTTCACCCTTTTTTACCCCCTATCGGACATAGTTTCAAAAAAGTACCAAACACCTGTCCGCTTATTTTCAAAGCTGTTTAAAACGTAATTTTAATTTTGTTTCTATACCTATTACTTTAGGAGACATAGCGTTTTCGATTTTTTCCCCTTTTTACCCGTTTTTACCCTCTTAGAGGTAAAAGTTCCAAAAGTCCCTTCTTCTTCGACCTATACATCAAAAAAGATACCCACTGTCCAAATTTTATCAAAATCGTTAGAGCCGTTTTCGAGATAGCCATTCTATATATATATATATATATATATATATATATATATATATATATATATACAATTATTGCTCGTTTAAGAATATAAGATTATTATTTTTCTTTTAAGGACTTGTAAAATCAATCTGGGAGATTAATTATGAAAGGTTACCACGTTATCCAGCGAACCAAAATCATAGAACTTTATTTTGAACATCATCAACGATCAATAATTCAAACTCAACGAGCCTATCGTCGTCATTTTAATGTGCGGAATTCACCATCCGAAACAATGATTCGACGCTTAGTGACACGTTTTCAGGAACAAGGCTCAGTGAGCAATCTTCCACGAAGCGGAAGACCACATTCTGTTATTAGTAAAGCAAATATTCAACGCGTTCTGGAGAGTGTTGAGGAGAATCCTGAAACATCAACTCGAAGGCGCTCTGCTGAGCTCGGCGGTTTTTACGCAAAATATTAAAGGGAATTTTACATCTTTTCACATACAAGGTGCAGTTAGTGCAAGAACTAAAGCCACGAGATTCCCAAGAACGATTAATTTATGCAGTTTGCTTTCCCCCCTTCGGCCTTTTTGGGCCACCCTGTATTTTAGTGTATATTAAAAATGGGGTTCTAAATGAAGTGGCATCTTATATTTAATACATTGTTGATGATAGGTTACAAAACTAAAGCTTAATAAAAAATATATTGAAATTATTTTATGCATTTCAAAGGTTTAAACTACGATCTAAATATTAATGAGCACAGTTAAAAATGGATATATCTACATATCGTTATCTAAAATTCAAACAATTTTTTTCTTGATGATTAGGTTATGTAAGGTTAGGCAGGCAGCCGATATTAAGTCAGCGTCACTAGGATCCTAGAAACGGTCTTTTTGTGGTACCTGCAGGGAATAGACTAAAAAACAAAATGAAGATAATTAATTCCAGGCCATCGGTGAGAGGCTTATTCAAGCCAGCCTGTTGCTCTGATAAATGAGTCTAATTTACGAATGTCAATACTCGCTTGATCGGATAAGTCTTGAAGATAAAGCGCCCCCAGATAGGTAGCCCTCGAAATTGAAAGATCGGGGCAGTGGCAGAGAAGATGAGTTACCGTTTCCTTCTATTCGACGTTGTGACAGCTTCGATAGTAGTCATGGTATTAAAGGTTAAGCCTTCTGGTATGCAGCGCAAAAGTACTGTGACCTGTTAATGTCGAGATTAGGTTGCGGAGTCTGTGGCGAGGTAGAGAACCTAAGCACTTTGAACGTTTGTTATCATAGGTTTCGAAGGACCAGGTGTTCTGCGCTGATCCATAAAGAAGTTGCCTAATTACTGATTTGCAGGCGGATAGCGGTAAGCCCGTAAATTGATCGATGTTATCCTGACTCAGAAGAGCACCGGATTTAGCAAGTCTGTCCACAGTGGAGTCACCAGGTATGTTATTGTGCCCGGGTACCCAGAAAAGTTCGATATTGCAATGTCTGGCCATCTCATTAAGAGATGCCCGGCATTTACGGGTAAGAACAGATGTCGTGTGGACATTAGATAGGGATTTTATGACAGACTGACTGTCGATACAGAAGCGAATATCCCTGTCGTATATTCTGTAGTATCTTAACAATTTGGCAGCTTTGTATATGGCCGATATTGAAGGATACTACACTGATCAGGAAGCTTAAACAGATTTCCTTCCCTAAAAGTGGGATAAAGAATCCCCCTCCCACGCCCATCTTTGACTTTGATCCTTCCGTATATACCTCCGAAAAGCCATTATTAAGGGATGATGGGTCCCCAGAGATAGTTACAGTAAATTATTTATCAAAGAGTGGGATGGAAATGCAGTAGTCAATGTTGTCAGGGATTTTTATGATATTATCCAGAATAGTGGAGTGCCCAAATTGCGAATGGGACCAAGTTCCGATAGTGCTAAGTCGGACAGCCGAGTTAAGGGCGATTTGCTGTGCCATTAGTTCGACTAGGAGCCAGTTGAGCATGACAAAGAGCACCTTAGATGGTGTAGTTCGTAAGGCACCAGCAATCATTAGAGCGAACGTTCTTAGAATTTTAGTCAAAGAATCCCGCTGATTTGCTTTGGTGAGTGCAGGCCACCAAACTAGCGCACCATACGTTAGTATAGGCTTGGCAACCATGTCGAAGAGCCAGAAAGTGTTAGTAGGATTATGTCCCCAAATTTTGCCTATGGCCCCTCTACATTAGTAGAGTGCAATAGATGCTTTGGACACCCTGACTTGAGTGTTTAGGCTCCAGGACAGTTTTGAGTTCAAAATGACCCCAAGATATTTGCCATGGTCAGTAAGCACAAGTTCTACCTTATTTAATTTTGGAAGAGCAAAGTTGGGTATTTTGTATTTCAGCGAGAAAAGTACAAGTTCCGTTTTAGTGGGATTAACTCCCAGGCCGTTAAAGACACTCCAACGGTTAAGTATGTCGAGAGATGTTTCAAGACGTTGTGACAGGGTGCTAAGAAATTTTCCTGACACTGCTATAGCGACATCGACCGCGTATGCAATGGTGTTGAATCTCAGAGAATATAATTCAATGAGCAGTTTATTTATGGAAAGGTTCCACAGAAGAGGGGATAGTACACCTTCTTGTGGGGTCCCTCTACATGCTTCCTTGTAGATTGTAGCGACGCCCATAGTTGAGCTGATAACTTTGTAGGTGAGTAGCTTATGTACAAACGAGATAATAGATTTATCGAACCGTAAGTCTTCTATTGCCGATATAATCGACTCTGGTTTTATATTGTTAAGGGCGCCTTCAATGTCTAGGAAGTCGGCAAGTGTATATTCGCCGAACTCAAAAGATTTTTCAATATGGCTAACAAGTGAGTGGAGTGCAGTCTAAACAGATTTACCTTTGTTATAGGCATGCTGTGAGCTGGTGAGGAGAGTTGGACCGATTGAAGCGCGCAGATGAGCGTCAGTGATGCGCTACAGAGTTTTTAGAATGAAGGAATAAAGACTTATAGGTCTGAAGTCCTTTGGTTTCTTATGTTTAGCCTTACCCGCTTATGTGTGTGAAGTTAAATTTTAAATTTAACTTTCCAAGACACAAACCCAAATAGTTAACAGAGCTATGTTAAGCACTTAATAGAGGTACTGTTAGTGGTAAAAAATTTAGCTATCACTTTAAAACCGATATTCATATACTAAAATCAGCTATAAAAAAATAAAAAAATACTGCTATATACCATATATATCCCAGATTCAAAATATTTACAAATGTTTGAGTACACATTTTTTCTACGCTTAATATGTCGAAAAAACCAAAAAGAAAATTCTAAATAATATTTATGCATTTTTGTCCTTTTTTCGAAAATCTTAGGAGATGGGCGGATAAAATTTCTTGGATATCATTTCAGAACGGACCTGAATAAATATCCAATGGTCAAAAGTGTTAACAGTTTGTTTTTTTCGGAATTATTAAGAAATTTGATTTTAAATTTTAAAAAGGACTTTAGTCCTTTTCTCGAAAATCTTAGGAGATGGGCGGATAAAATTTATTGGATATCATTTCAGAACGGACCTGAATAAATATCCAATGGTCAAAAGTGTTAACAGTTTGTTTTTTCGGAATTATTAAGAAATTTGATTTTTTAATTTTAAAAAGGACTTTAGTCCTTTTCTCGAAAATCTTAGGAGATGGGCGGATAAAATTTATTGGATATCATTTCAGAACGGACCTGAATAAATATCCAATGGTCAAAAGTGTTAACAGTTTGTTTTTTTTTTTCGAAATTATTAAGAAATTTGTTTTTGAAATATTAAAAAAAACAAACTGTTAACACTTTTGACCATTGGATATTTATTCAGGTCCGTTCTGAAATGATATCCAATAAATTTTATCCGCCCATCTCCTAAGATTTTCGAAAAAAAGACAAAAGTGCATAAATATTATTTAGAATTTTCTTTTTGGTTTTTTCGACATATTAAACGTAGAAAAAATGTGTACTCAAACATTTGTAAATATTTTGAATCTGGGATATATATGGTATATAGCAGTATTTTTTTTATTTACTTAAAGCTGATTTTAGTATATAAATATCGGTTTTAAAGTGATAGCTAAATTTTTTACCATTAACAGTACCCCTGTTAAGTGCTTAACATAGCACTGTTAACTATTTGGGTTTGTGTCTTGGAAAGTTAAATTTAAAATTTAACTTCACACACATTAAATTATTTACCATTAACAGTACCCCTGTTAAGTGCTTAACATAGCTCTGTTAACTATTTGGGTTTGTGTCTTGGAAAGTTAAATTTAAAATTTAACTTCACACACATTACCCGCTTTGGGAATGAAGAAAACATTGCACCTGGTCCAGGGTTCTGATGATTATAATGAGGCATTATGATATCCTCCATTATTCAATATTTCTTTTAGCATCTTTCTATTTTGTTCACTGGTGTCTTGTCGAGTCATATTCATAGATGTTCTACAATACAATTTCTAAATACATACATTTGAAATTATTAGACCAAGCCGCTTTAAGCACTAAAATATTTGTCTTACTAAGAGTCTTACTAGAATAATTCTGTATAATCTGTCCAACGAATATTTTAAAGATGAAAAGTTGGACGAATTCTGAAGGATATATAGAAACCGATAAAGACAAATATAATATTATTTCTTATTCTTTCCTAACAATAACATATGGGAGCAACATAACTTCACAGTAAGTCGTTCAGAGCTAAAAGTGTAAAAAAACGAACCTCCCTATTACACAAATCTCAACACTTTGCAAACGTGCCACTTTTTAACAAAACATTGTTGGAATTTAAAAAAAAACACAAGGCAACATATGAAATACAAATAACATACATGTGGGCAAAGATAACAAAACATGAAATACTGCTCAGCTAGCAATTTGGTGATTGTTGACGATAATATCAGCAAAATGAGTCTTTTGGATTCGAATAGATGATCAAAAACTGATTAATCAGCTTGGTGATCTAAAAAAGATTCCGAAAAAGACTCCCTAAAACGCTTAGATAACGACTAGCTTACAAAAACACAAACAATTCTTGCAGAATGTGTGCAGTCAAAATTTGATCATGCAAACGATCCTAATACGACTGTTTTCTATGTTATTTTAATCAGTTTGTTGATCAAATAAGACCACAAAAAGACTCAGAAAATACCTTAAAAGCGACTATTTTAAAGCAAAATGTGTGCAATCAGTTTAGTGATCAAAAAAGTTTACAAAAAGACTCATAGACGCTTAGCGAATAGTTAAAAATAGCACAAAAAATCTTGTAAAATGTGCATAATATAACTATTTTTAGGTGTCAAAAAAATTCCACAAAAAGATTCTTATCTCATTATGGGAGATATGGCTTAGTTGGTAAGCATGTCGACTACTAATCATAACATATCGTTTTCTTCAGAAGCCTAGGTTTGATCCTGGGTCTCGGCAACATCAATTTCTGTAATTATTAACGCAACTTCACTTCATTGACGTGTTCTAAAAATAGTTATACTGTGTTGAGTAATAAAAAGCTTTATTCTTTTTTTTACAAATCTAGCAAAATGTGTGCAGTCATATTCTAATCTGCCAAAAGAGTCATTAAAGACTCGTTTTGAAGAGTCGTATGAAGGGTATCATAAGTGATATCATAAGTGATATCATAAATAATCATTTTAATCGTGAAGTGAAGTCAAAAAAGACTCATATTTGATTAAAATTTTCCAAAAATGATAGCTGGGACAATGATAATAAAAATTCTGCAATACAATAACACGACTTGTATGTGTAAATGTCAGGTGTGTTGGTTAAAAAGTTACCTTAGTACAATATTCATGTGTATTTTCATAACAATATGAGTTTGTACATTTTATGTGTATAAAAATAACAAACATTTTACTAAGTTTTTTATTCGGAATAATACAAATTAAAAAGCTGTTATGAGACCAAATTAATAGGTAAATATTTACTTATGTCAATTTAACACAAATACCATCGCCCTCGGCATCTGATTCCTGTTACAAATAAATGTTAAATCAAAACAAAAAAGATTATAGATTGAGATATAAATTGTCTCTATGTTTATTGGTACAAAAGATATGTGTTGGTGAAAAAAGTAACAAAAAATTGTTCTACCCTTTTTTAACCCTTTTAGTCCCTCATCGGAAAAAGACCAAACATAGGGTATACATTTTTCGTAGCACCAAATCAAATTTTAATTTTCTTTGTATTGCTGTTAGTTTCATCAATATAAGACTAATTATTCTTACCTTTTCTACACTATTTTACCTCCTAAGTGACGGAATTTTCAAAAAGTACCAAATACCTGTTCTTTAGTTTTTAGTTATGATCTCACATTTGTTTAATTTTTGTTTTTTTTTCTTTTGGTTTAGAAGATGTAATGTTACCGATTTTTCCTATAGATTGTATTTCTACCTTTATTGTTTATTGCGATATACAAATAAAAAACCTTCCCTGAAATTAATTTTCTCGTTTTTACCCCTTTTAATCCCCTAAGTCCCGTTTCACACGAATCAAGTTTACTTGATCAGTTTTTCCTTAAAATTCTTTTGAATTTTCTTGAATTTCATACAAATTTTCAAAATTTTCGTAAACTTGATAGTACGGTCAGGTTTGCTCAATTTCAATTCTTTCAGTTTTTTCTCATACAAATTCAAGACTTGATAAGCCAGACCTGACTAATGTAAAAGTAGACTAAATCGAAAATGTTTGATATTTGCTTTTATATTTTGTTCATGTTTATCGACACCATAATTACCATTGCTTATGTTTCTATGTTTATTGGTTCAAGAGATGGGTTAAAAAAAGTACCAAACATGTGACTTAAAACTTTTGTAGCTGATCCTAAAGTAATTTCAATTTTGATCCTATCTCGTTTTCTTTAGGAGATACAGCGTTACTAATTTTGACCTTTTTTACCCCCTTATCTTATTTATACCCATGGTAGGCAAATTAGCCCCTACGGGTCGAGCACCAATCGTCATTTTCACATACACAACACGAACCAAGAAGACAAAACAAATTAAAATACGAAAAATACTCATTTGTATGATAACAGTCAATTTGCAACAACAAAACATATGCAAAAGAGAACAAGAAAATATTTATTTTTTCTTAGTCTCTTTATTTGTAAAATCACCAATACATTGATATTTTCTATGTTCTCTTTGTGCCTACCATGGATTTATACATCGCCCAGCCGCACAGTGGGTTGAAAAAAATGTTAGGGAAATAATTTAAGAATTTTGTAACTTGGAGCCTATAGTCTTACGAGAAGGAGAGCTATATGCCCTCAAGGTAGGGCACCATTAAAAACGATCCAGAAATAATATTTTTGATCCTATTTAAAAAATTTCTATATCCTATATTTTATGAGATATTCGACTTCGAACAAAATCTTTTTTTTGGGTTTTGAAAAAAATTTTGGAAAATTATTTCAAATAATGGCAGGTATCCGGGAATTCCCAAAATTTTAAAAAATTAACTTTTTTTTGAAAATTAAAATTTAATAGAATCTTTTTTTGTATGATTTCACATTCCTTAGTAATAAAATAAAATAAATAGAGAAAAATTAGATCCGATATTAGCAAATTCTAGGCCTAAGTTGATATATTTTTCTAAGCCGAATATCTTATAAACTATAGGAGATAAGTCATACGTGTAACAATAGATCTCAGCTAGCAGATTTTGCACATTTATATCGGATCGAAAACGCGACTTCTGGATGGTTTTTAATTTTTGAGTGATCCCCTCCTGACTCCAAATTCTCAACTTGAGCTCGCTTACTTCTCCTCAATAGCCATATGAAATTTGAGCTACCATGTGAAATTTGCCATGTGAAATTTGAGTTTAAAAGTTCTTGAATTATTTCATTTAAAATTTTTCTAACCCACTATGAGCCGTTTGGGCGATGATTAATCAGTCAGCCACGATAAAATTATATATTTCTACTACTTTACACAATATTTCTGCTTATAATTTATTTATTGTACAAAATGTTTCCGCAACAAAAACAAAACAGTAGACCTTTCCATGAAATAGCAAACCAACTGGAACTAAGTAAATGCCAATTCAAAGTAAAAGTAATTCAATAAAATATTATTTTTTGCAGCAATTTTTCCCAAACTCATCATCTGTCTGCATGAAAGAATGTTACCTAAAATATCGATTTTATATACAAACTTTAGGTAAATGTAACACGAAAATACAAAAAATGGAAAATATTTAAATGTACGAGTAGTTAAGGAATAGAAGAAATTTTGAACATCATTAGGCAGTAAACGTGAGAATAGGATAAGTGTGCAAAAAAATTACTGGCGACCATTTTGCACGTTTGCCTTATCCACTTGACTTTTAGGCTAAATAAAGTAAACTTTACTTTCATTGTGATTGCAAAAGTAAATATTATTTGAGCAAAAAATTTTAACACGTTTTATCAGTTCAACCGAAAACATTAAATGAGTTTAAACTATCTCACTGTAGAGCAGTTCAATTACTGTACGAATTCAAAACGAACTTAGACCTCTCGCAAAATATAGTTTCATTTGTTAGTTTTGTTCTAAGTACGACTTTGAAAATCTTCATTCTAAGGGCTTTTCTGACTTTAAACACTTTTGCAAAATAAAGCTTGTTTGTATACCCAGCATCAAAAAGAATGGGGGTTATATTGAGATTGTCATTCCGTTTGTAATTTCCTTAATATTGTCTCAAAAATCTGAATCCTTATGAAATTTTAAGACGATTGAGCGATGTCCGTCTGTCTGTCTGTCTGTCTGTCTGTCTGTCTGTCTGTCTGTCTGTCTGTCTGTCTGTCTGTCTGTCTGTCTGTCTGTCTGTCTGTCTGTCTGTCTGTCTGTCTGTCCGTGTTTCTATATTTACGCCTAAACAAACGGATCAAGCTCACTGAAACTTAGTAAAAACATTCTTCATCTCTGAGAAAATTTTGGTATTGAAATTGGGCAAAATCGGTTAACATTCGACCATAGCTCCCATATAACCTCGCCTACGCTAATTTCTAATTTGCTAATAAGTAACAAACTAACATAGCTATGATGATAAAATTTGGTACATAGAGGTTTTGCATAAGCCTTGAGCAGCATATAAAATTTCATCAAAATCGGTTCACATTTAGTCATAGCTCCCATACAAAAAACTTACGGAAACAGCCAAAATTTCACTTAAAATACACTTAAATGCCAATAAATCTAAAACTATAACAGATATAACCACTTAATTCTTATGTCAATACCAACCAGTGTGCAAAATTTTGTCACAATCGGTCACTATTTGACCATAGCTCCCATATAAAAAACTTACGGAAACACAAAAATACAAAAAGGAAAGGGGGTTTATGTCCGTCTGTTCGTCAGATAAAAGCGCCATAGCGCCTTAACGAAAAGGGCTACAACAACAAAATTCTACAAAAGAAAGTATTATGCCAATGCCAGCTAGTGTGCTAAATTTTGTTACAATCGGTCACCATTTGACCATAGCTCCCATATAAAAAACTTACAGAAACACAAAAATACAAAAAATGGTGATTTATGTCCGTCAGTCCGTCAGATAAAAGCGTGACAGCTCCTGAACTACAAAAGCTAGAGAGACAAAATTTTACAAAAGTATTTTTGATATATAACAAAAGTTGTGTACTGAAAATGAGCGAAATCGGTTCACATTTAGTTAGAGCTCCCACGTAACCCCGCCCCGGGAAACACATGAATGCTGATAAATTGAATACATTTGTAATAGCTATGACTACTAAATGTAGAATAGACAAGTTTTATGCAACTATTGGTCATTATATCAAATTTTATAGGAAGCGGTTCATATTTGACTATAGCTTTCATATAAAAAACACTCCCGGAAACCAAAAAAATGTAGCAAAGGCCAGTAAAAAGCTTTTAAATTAGAGACTATGACAGCTATGGCCATTAAATTTCGCAAGACCAAGCTTTATATAAATACCACCCAGTGTGTAAAATTTTGTTACCATCGGTCAACATTTGGCTATAATTCTTTATATATATAACACCCCCTTTTTATACCCTTCACCAATAGGTGAAAGGGTATTATAAGTTTGTGATTCCGTTTGTAATTTTTTTATTAGTGATCGTAGACCCCATAAAAATTATACCGATCGATTCAGAATCGGGAGGAGAATCGATTAAGCGATGTCCGTCTGTCTGTCTGTCTGTCTGTCTGTCCGTCCGTCTGTCTGTCTGTCTGTTGAAATCAAGTTTCTGAAGCCCCTGGAGGATGGACTTACATAAATTATATATCAGATTTTAGGAAATTCTCCCGCAATGAACGCTATTAAATTTCATTAAAATCGGTTTATAAACACCGAAAATATCGAAAAAATACCAAAAATTAGACGAAAATTTTGAAATTTTTTATTGAAACACACTTTTAAATAAAAAGAGAAAAAATATACTCCTGGTGTACATGTGATAATATGTTATATATCAGATTGTAGGAAATAGTTTCCCAAAGCACTCCGTAAAATTTTATCAAAATCGGTTTATAAACAACTGAGATATCGCCAAAACACTGAATTTGATGTATCGCAAATTGCCCAAAGTTCGCATTAGAGAATGTTTGTTGAAAAAATGAAATGCAGAAATAGGAAAAACCATCCTCCTTTCGCACGGACCTACATAAATTTTATATCATATTTTAGGAAATTCCCCCGCCAAGCACGTTATTAAATTTTATCAAAAGCGGTCCATAAACAATTGAGATATCGCCATAACACTACATTTGATGTACAGCAAATTGCCCAAAGTGCGTGTCTAAGAAATTTTGTTTACATTTTGTAAGTATTATTTCAGCGATATCTCAGGTGTTTATGGACCGATTGTGATGAAATTTGACATCGTTCTTTGTGTGAGGATTTTCTAAAATCTATACTCCACAAATCTGATTACGAATACCATTCAAATTGTACCGATCAACTCAGAATCGGCAGGAGAATCGATTTCGCGACCTCCGTCCGTCCGTCTGTTTGTCTGTCTGTCCGTCCGTCTGTTTGTTTGTCCGTCCGTCCGTCCGTCTGTTTTTTTGTCCGTCCGTCTACCTGTCTGTAATTTTTATAACATAACATAACATTTGAGAATGTATTATATATCAAATTATAGGTAATCTTCCTAGGAAGTACAAAAATGCAACTATGTATGTAAGTATCTCACATATCAACGAAAATTTAAATTTTTTAATTGCAATTGGGAGAAATCCGTTCACGTTTGACAATTGATCCCGTATAACTTCGCCTAAGATACGATGATGACATTTAGTATTAAGACGCTGTACGATATTGATATTCAGGGCGATAGCGCCTAAAATAAACTTTCTAGAGGGACAACATTTGACAAAAGTATTTCTGATCTCTTGAAAAGTTCGATATTGAAAATGGGCGAGCTCTATTCACATTTAGTGAAATCTCCCATATAACCCCGACCGGGAATCGATTTAATGCTGATAAATTAAATCACATTAAAAATGCACAAGGAACTAGAGCAAAACTTTCCAAACATCCATCGGACAGATCGAAAGAACAATACATCCCAAATATTATTGATGAAGTGTTCATTTTAATTAATTAACTAACTTCAGATTAATAACTAAATCTTTAATAACTTTTCCGACAAAGCTGATATCCATTCATTCAAAAGCTATGTATTTCACGTATGTATCTAAAACTAAGAGTGTATACCCTATAATTTTAAGGCTTATCATTGTTAAAGCTTTGGCCTAAATCAGTCCGCTAACTTCAGAGTTTTACATAACTAATCAAGAACTTTTACTAGTCGGATAATTCGTACGAATTAAAGTGCACAACCCTCACTGGGCACAGCGTTTTTGGGTTGCATGTCAGAATACTTAAACTTCATCAAATCGATGTGCTATTGCAAATGTAAGGGCATCTACATTTTGAAGCATCTTTTCTGCATGGTTTATCTGGTCTATCGAACTTTATTAAATGTTCGTAAAATATATGTATATTTTATTTCGAAGCTACTGGCTGGCTTAAATATGCATTCTCTACTTGTAGTCTAGTAATCATTATCTTTCACAAAGGGACAACTTTAGAACCCAAGTGAAGCTTCCCTAGACATCAGCCACCTGCCCAACCTAACCTTTGGGTGCATAACTATTCTAGATGATGACGCCACCGAAAAGCTTTTCTTTTTCCGACTCTTAATTTTAATGACTCTTTGCATATAATACTAGTATAACCAAATTTTGCTAGGAGTTACATTAAGTACTTTTGCAACACCATTGGTGAAGGGTATCCAAGATTCGGCAAAGCCGAATATACCACTCTTACTTGTTATATCTACAATCAAAAAGATTCGGAGGTATCTACAATCAAATAGATTCGGAGGTACAAGCAGCATATTAAAATTGAACCAATGTCCAGACTTTATAAACGGTATTAGGAACTCCTAACCATATATATGGTACTGTCGTATTACTATCAACATGTTTATCCTAACTAAATATTAAGTTAAACGAAAAGTATTTAACAGACTATTAATGCTAAACTACACCAGGTTATGAGATTAAATTTTGTGCAAAGTAAATACTAGGGAAACCACTTATATACTTTTAAATGTTGAACTATAAAGCTCCTGCAACCGAATTTAGTCCAAATATTTTGCTAACAATACCAACTAGCGTAACAACTTTTTTTGAAATCGGTCTACATTTTGAATTAGCTTCAGCCTTGTAGATATATGAGAGATATTTCTAAATTTAACACAACTTGATGGTGGGTATATAAGATTCGGCACAGCCGAATATAACACTCTTTCTTGTTTCAGATTTTCTTCAATCTTTTGGACAAAGATAATTTCAAATTTCTCAGTTATCTTAAACGATTGTTTCAAAATTTATTTTTATCATGGTTGGAAAAAAACAGTACCTTATTATATTGTACTGAACTTACGCACACGCAAAAGTTATTAATTTTTACTTTTGTTCGGTCGATTCGGTCTGAGCTTTTACCTTTGATTTACAAACATAATTCGTAATGATTGTGTTTGTAAAATAGGTAGTAGTTCGATCTGTCTTAAGGTAGGGATTCTCCACGTAAAGATGATGGCTTAACCAATCATCGAAACGCATCGAGGAATTGTTTGTCCCCACAAATATTTTTTTTTTTTTGCTTTTATCAATAAATTGTCTATTACATTAATAAATAAATGTTATTGACTGGGATCAATTTCTAATAATTTCTCAACAAAGTACTTAACGAAGCACGTTATTTTTAGTGTACTTCCTTAAAGTTCGTTATGATAAAAGCTGTTTATTTTAACAGGTAGGTATTCTTAAATGCTAAGACACCAATACTTAAACTGAACAACTTGTTACGTATGTACTTTGCAGCGAGCTTGTCTAAGTACAGTACGGTACCTTAAAATACAGTATTTTTTCGAACCTTGATTTTTATAATAAAATAATTTATAAAATTTTCAAACACTCTTTGTGGTATATTTTTGGAATCGTATAAAATCGATAACTGTTTTTGAGGCGGTCAACCTGTTTTGTATAGTTTGTTTTCACTTTAACCCTTCTACTTTCCTTAGATTTGTGCCCTTTATATTACCCTTTGGGTCAATATGACCCAACAATGAAATATTAACAAAATTGGATATTTAACATTGGATTTTTTAATTTAGAACCAGCACAGGTCATCCCCTGCCCCTTCTTATCCAATGCATTGTGTTGGAAGTAGGAAAATAGGTTATGGGAGGATGGAGTAGTCTTTATGGCTTTAAATTTACCTATATTGCAACTTTCAGGGAAAACTTCTGCGGGAAGTGAATTCCATATACGAACTATACGGCTGAATATAGCGTGTTGTTCGGTCTACCGTCCAATCGACCACAAAGGAATGAGCTCTAACAGAATGACGTGTATTGCGTAAAAAAGTCCGAGTTTCGGAAACGAGTTCTCTGATTTCGTTAGAGCACTTTCAAAAGTATTAACAATAGAACAGTGTGACACAACTCAAATTGCAATGGTGCTCCTGTAAATCAATAGAGTTGGATACCCCACTGTCCCGATGTGCACTTTCGCCATTTCGTACACTAGGTCGAGAAGCTCCAAAATAGACTTTGAAGTTCCGGCACATACATGAGGTGGTGTAAATAGTAAGGAGATCAGATGGAGTGAAGTATCTCTTGCACCGTTTTAGAAAACCGAGGCACCTGAATGCTTCTTTCGACACTTGAAAGATATATTTTGTCGAACGGACATCACATTGATGAAGAAACATGGTTTCCCGCGCGTTTATGCATAAGCATACAACATCTATTCGCACGACCCCATTCTGAAATTGTTTCTAAATATCGATTTAATAATTAATTCATGTTTTGTCTCATAGCGCCAACCTAAAGAAGGCTTGGACTACGATTGAATGAATATGAATGGCAAATATTGCTGTCATCTGCAAAAGAGTAGATAGGATTGGAAGATTGATGTTGAAGGACATTTATAAAGATAAGAAATAGAGTTGGAGAAAGAACAGAGCTTGCGGTAGCTCTGAATTAACCTTCAATTCTATAACAACTCGTATAGAGCGATCTCTGAGGAATCTCAATATAAACCGAGAGAAGTTATTACCGTGCCACACTATATCAAATGCTCATTTGTTAGCTCATTGATTTGCAAGTTCTACTAAATAAAGCTTGCTTCTGAAGTTTGTATTTAAACCCCAGTCAGGATTCATTTAAGTCATGTGATGTAGGTGCTATATGCTGATACAACTATCATGTTTGAAAATCATGCAACTGGCCATCGTTTAATCTCGCGCTTACATGTGTAATTAGCAACAAGTTGGTCAAGTGCATGAACTAAAGCTTTAGTTTGGATGCAATGATGTATTATTTTAGTCTTTTTTTGTTCATCATCTCTTACGTCGGCTGAATGATGAAGAGAACTTAAGAGGATAACATATTTATTTTTCTTTGGAACATATCATCTGAAAACAAAAAAAAAATTGCGAAAATAGCGTAACGTAATATGTGAACAGCCCATGAATGGAAAAATGTTCAATAAAAGCGATTTTACTGATTATTTGACTGAACAAATTATTGATAGATGATTCTGAAAGAAGGTGAACTCGATTCAATTATGTTCAATAGGAAAAAAAATTATAAAGTGTAATTAAGCTTGAAATATCGCTTGTTGGGTCATATTGACCCAAAGGGTATTAAATGTGTGTACATCGTGTTTTGAAATGTGGAGGGGGGAGGAATATTTTTAATTTTATTATTTTTTTTTATAAAAACATAATTTTCGTCCCTGTAAAGGATAAATAAAAGTTTCAAGTTCATATCTAAATATTTAAGGGGAAAATTTTGCGTTTGAAAAACAAAATTGGGTCAAATTGACCCAAGGAGAGTATAAGGGTTAAAGTAACTAGCAAAAAATTATTTGTTAAATTATACCAAGAAAATTGAAAAGTAAAATTTAAATAAATTCTTCTGGACAACTATAAAAAACTCATGCATACATAGATATTAGGAGGTTTAATCTTTTCCAATGGTTGGTTTTTCATTTGACTTCGTTTATGCGCCGAGTCTCGGTAATATTATCTTCTACACCCATCTCTTTTATATGTATATTCTCTTATATACCCACCATCAAGTTGTATTAAATTTAGAAACATATATCTCTCATATATCTATTAGGGTGCAGCAAATTCAAAATGTGGACCAAATTTGAAAAAAGTTGTTAGGCATATTGATATTGTTAGTGAAATATTTGGACTAAATCCGGTTGCACTAGCATTATAATCCAACATTTAAAAGTATCTAAGTGTAAACCGCCGTTGTATAGCAGGTAAGTCAACCGCATAGCATACCAGAGTTCCCAAGTTCGATCCCTTGAAAAAATAAATTTAAAAAAAAATCGGCGGTTCATTTCATAACTCAGTTAGCCACTGGTTATTGAGTATTAGGCTATGTAAAACTTCTCTAACTAATGCATTTGCCGTTCGGAGCCGGAGTTAAAACGTAGGTCCCTTTTAATGAGTCTAAAAATACAATCGGATGAAGCTCATTGCTTGAGAGAAGTGCCGCTTGTTTCAATTGGAATGTTGTCGTGTAAATTGTTATTATTATTTATTTAGTGGTTTTCCTTGGATTTACTTTGAACAAAATTCGGTCTCATAACCGGGTATAGTTTTACATTAATAAGTTGTTAAATACTTTTCGTTGTGCTTAATATGTAGTTAGGATAAACACGTTTATAGTAATACAGCAGGTCCATATATTTCGTTAGGAGTTCCTAATGCATTCATCATATATAAAGTCAAGGCTAACAATGATTGATTGCCTATCTAATTTCATAGGTGCAATCTTAATATAATGAATGTACCTCCAAATCTTTTTGATTGTAGATATAAAAAGGGGATGATATATATATATAAGAATTAAAGCCCATTTGGCTTGAACGATTGTAACAAAATTTTACACACTGGCTGGTATATTTATAGAGCTTATTCGTGCATACCTATGGCCATACCTATGGCCATACCTATCATAGTTTCTAATTTAATAGCTTTTAACTGGCCTTTGCTAAAATTTTTGGTTTCCGTGAGTATTTTTTATATGAAAGCTAAAGTCAGATATCGACTGATTCCTATAAAATTTGAAAAAATGATCAAAAATTGCATAAAACTTCCCCATTTTAAATTTAATCGTCATAGCTATTACAATTGTATTCAATTTATCAGCATTAATGTGATTCCCGGGCGGGGAAATGGGAGCTCTAACTAAATTTGAACCGATTTTGTCCATTTTCAACACACATCTTTTTCAAGATATCCAAAATACATTTGTAAAATTTTGCCCCTCTAGTTCTTTTCGTTAAGGCGCTATCGTGCTTTTATCTGACGGACAGATGGACATAAACAACCTTTTCTTTATGTATTTTTGTGTTTCCATAAGTTTTTTATATGGGAGCTATGGTCAAATGGTGACCGATTGTGACAAAATTTTACACACTGGCTCACATGGACACAAGACTTCCTTGTGCTTAATTAAGTCTTACTATCTTTTGTAGTTAAGCAGCTATCATGATTTTATCTGACAGGCAGACGGACATAAACCCCCTTTTCTTTTTGTATTTTTGTGTTTCCGTAAGTTTTTTATATGGGAGCTATGGTCAAATGGTGACCGATTGTGATAAAATTTTGCACACTCGTTGGCATTGACATAAGACCTCATCGTACTAAATTTATTGGTTATATCTGTTATAATTTTAGATTTATTGGCATTTAAGTATATTTTAGGTGAAATTTTGGCTATTTCCGTAAGTTTTTTGTATGGGAGCTATTACTAAATGTGAACCGATTTTAATGAAATTTGATGTGCTGCCTAGGGCTTAAGCAAAACTTCTATATACCAAATTTTATCATCATAGCTATTAAAGTTCGTTATTTATTAGGAAATAAGCGATTAGCGTAGGCGACGTTATACGGGAGCTATGGACAAATGTTAACAGATTTTGAACAATTTCAATACCAAAATTTTATCAGAGATGAAGAATATTTTTACTAAGTTTCAGTGAGCTAGCTCCTTTCGTTTAGGCGTTATCGTGATTTCAACAGACAGACGGACAGACATACGGACGCACAGTGATTTGAGCCCATAGTAAAATTGGACAAAACTAGAAGGAATAAATTTACAGCGATGAAATTTACAGCATGAATAGACCTTAGCTCAGTTAGAAAAAATATAAAATAAAATTTAAAAATATCCAGATATTTTGCCCGCAAGGGATCAGTATAATTTCCAAAAATCGCCCATAATACATTTTCCTTTTATAAACATATAAATTTTGTATTTATTTCGAGGATTTCGTATAACTAGTGTAAATATAATATAAATACATTAGATTTTTCATATTTCCAGTGTTGCCATAATGTGCTGAATTAAACAAAATCTTTTTTTACAAAAATTATTTCTTGAGTGTTTCTGATCAAATTAGGGGCAAACCCATGTACTTAAACTCCAACGCAGATAAAGGATCAAAGCAGTTTCTAATAGTAAAGATAGCTAGATGGCGCTACTAATTTTTTTACATATTTTTTATTAGATACATATTTGTTTTATGTACTGAGTTTTAATTATATATTAATCATTTTAAACAGGAACAAAAAAAAAACAGAAAACTTATAATTATTAACGAAATTCTTCTTCCGCTTCTGTATTTTCCAATATGTAGTCACGGATTTCTTGAAAATTGTGAAAGGTATTGGTTGATTTTGTTGATACCCTATTGAACGTCACTAGTGGATCAGACGAAATTAGAAGTTTTGTCATCAAGTCTTTGTTACAATTTTCTCTGGTGTTTTTACGAGTATGTTCTAGTCTGCTTCTCCTAATTATTTTATGAAGGGACTCCAAAGCATCTTCTGAAAGCACACCTTAAAAAAATCAATTGTAACTGCATAATTTTTTATACAAAGTACATTTAATATTACCTATAGGCAAATCAAAGAACTCTATGATTTCACTTCCATGTATCAACAACTTGTGTAAGGTTGATGGCATATAATACCAATGATAATGTTTTAAGTACAGGATTTTAGTATTCTCTGTTAGTACTTTAAAATTAGTAATATTAATTGGTTTACCAGATGATATAATTTTAAAAATTAATCCCAAATTATATATTAAATCTTTATTGATGCCAGTTATATTTGCAGACTTTTCGTATTCGATAAAAAATTTTCGTGCAGTATTGCCGTCATTGGTAGTGCCAAAATTTGGTTTTACTTTATCAATTGTGAGTCCCATTTGAGTCTTAAATTCTTTTTGAATAAGTTTTTTTCGTGTACTGAAAATTTCTTTATTTTCGTTTCTCACTTGCCATGTTTTAAAGGTAAGTCGGTATGAAATGTGCAATAAGCACTCGAAACATCTTAACAGGCAATGCAGCGAAGAAATTCCATATTTATAATTACTATAATCTGGTGTTTTTGCAATACTTATATTATTCATTTCAGTTGGTTTAGATTGGCATATAAAACATTTTGAACCACAGCTGGTATTTGTGAGAACTTTTGCTACAGCACCATCGATCATAGTACAATGCATGACGTAGTTTACCTTGATTCGAGACCCATTGAAATCAATTTCATCTAACGCAGTGTCTTTAATTTCATATTTGAAGTCTTCGAAAACCCTTTTTACTGTGGCTGGATTTTCTTTTTCAAACAAAAGCATCATAGGTCTACAATAACTAGTTGAAGATGGCCTTAGGTTTACCCACAACTTTTTTCCACTTTCGTTATTTACAAGTCTTAAATTATTAATATAAAATATAAACGTAAATAATTTCTAAAAACATAAACAATTTCTAAACATACTCAAGTGGAACAAATGCTACTACAAACAAATTTTCGTCGATCGAATCTTCATTTTTAAATTTTTGCTTGTACATACTATGACCGCCACTACCATCCATACCAGAGAAGAGACTGAATACATTCACAAATGTTGACAGCAACGTATGCATATTGCTTTTGCATTGCCTACAAAGGCAATAACTTTTTATGCAGATGCCTTCATTCATTCACACATTTTCGTTGATTGTCTTTTTACACACTATTTTATTATTGCACTGCATGTTAATCAACGAAATAGTTTGATGTCACACTTTAAGTTAGAAAAAATTCGTACGACTCTCTCATTTTTTCGTTCTATTCGCAAAGTATTCGTATAATATGTCTGCGTTGTTATCAGTGCTGCCATATGTTTTTCTACGCTTTCATGCTGAATCATTGGGCCAAAATTTTTTTATAAAAAAATTTTTCGATAAAAATATTTTTCTATAGAAAAATTTTTGATAAAAATATTTTTCTAAGAAATATTTTGTTAAAAAAAATTTCGATAAAATGTTTTTCTATAGAAACATTTTCAATAAAATATTTTTCTATAGAACAATTTTCAATAAAAATATTTTTCAATTGACAAATTTTCGATAAAAATAGTTTTCTATAGTAAAAATTTTCAATAAAAATATTTTTCTATAGAAAATTTTTGGATAAAAATATATATTTCTATTCAAAAGTTTTTGATAAAAATATTTTTCTGTAGAAAGATTTTTGAAAAAAATATTTTTTTATAGAAAATATTTTTGTATAGAAATATTTTTGTATAGAAAGATTAAAAAAAATTCATACAAAATTTTTTGATAAAAAATGTATTATATAATTTTTTTTATAATTATGTTAAAACGAACTACATACAAAAACCGATTTTTAAATCTAAGGTGCTCTATTTTGAGGTCCGATTGTGCCGCCCCAGTAAAACATATGTTTTGCAAGTTCAAAACTTGATCTCTCCAACACTAACGCGCAACGGTTAATTTCTTTTTCCGCCATCCCAGTGTTTGACGACTTTTTACTATAAATTTAACGATTTTGCATCCATTTCATCTGGCAACTTGTTTCTTTCTTTTTGTCTTTGCCCACCTATACAACTATAGTTTTGTCTTGTGCACAACTTGTCTTGTAACGCAACTGAAATCATTCATAATATTTCGTAAACACTCACCCATTCGCTTTTATAAAATGAATGTTTGAATGTTTTCCTAGTGTATTTGATTGCAGTTATAAACACAAGCAATGCATGCAATATATTTCATTATACTCTTATTTTGTGAATATGCATTGTTTCGTCTCAATTAAATATTGTAAATTGACGACAAGTTTTCATTTTTGTGTGAATACATTCAAAGCAAGAAAACCGCCATTCAATCTCTTCTCTGATCCATACCCCACTTTAGCACGATAGTTATGTCATTCATTTTACTATTAACTTCTATTAAAGTCAGCAAACTAATTGTAGTTTTATATAGTAGGTTCCTTAAAGAGACCTTTGCCGTTGTATCAGTTACATGTATGGGTCCCGGAAGTAAGTTGTTGCGTTGCTGCCGAACGGTGTACAAAGCTGGATAATAACTATCTTCCTTACTATAGTACTTTTTTAAAATGTTATATTTATTATGTGATAAATTGAGATCTTCCATTAAAGCTAAGGCTTTTATTGAGGTTATGTTTGATTCTTTATCTCTTGGGTTCGGGGTATTTACCTTTTTTTCTTTAGTTTTAAAGCATATTCTAATTCTTCTATTGTATAATCTTGTATTAAGTTCTTTACTCTGTTATATTTAGACTTATCGCTCAAATCTTGGAACGTCTTTTTAGGTCTACCTCCGACGTTATCCTTTTTGGAGTAACAATTTCAATCATATATTCAGTTATAGTAAACGTGACAAAAACACTTACCTTATTATAAGTAACAAATATTTTATCCAAAAAATTTGTATTTTCTTTTAAAAACCGACTTTTGGTTCTATTTGAATCCAGCCACGTTTTGCTAAATTTGCTTAAAACTCGCATGGTTTTAATTTTTATTTCTTTTTTACAAAAATTTTCTTCATTTTTTAATTTCTCTTCTAAATAAGCAAGCACTGCACTTACTCTTTTCTTTCCCGGGGATCTAACCCAAACACTAAATAAAGTTTTGTTATATATATTTACCATTTCTTAATATAATGTTTATAAATTTCTTAAAACAGGCGATAATAAAAATTAATCTCATAACAAAGCCAACTACTTTTAAAAAATTTTTCTAAAATAAACATTTTTTAAAAAGGGCATAACTCAAAAAACGGTGTTTTTATTCTTACTATTCTATATGCGCTATGAAGACAACATTTCAAAATATATCCTTAGATGTTAAACGAAATGGGATCTCGTTTTATATACTTTTCCGAGTCCATTTAATTTTCGAAAAAAATTGAAACTATTTAGTACTTATAGGTACTTAAGTTGTTAATTATATCCTAGTTTGCAATTTGCTTTTTCATTTTTTGAAGAAATGAAACACCCTAATATATATATATATATATATATATATATGTATGCATTGGTTACAAGACATGCTCTAGGTCACCGGAAGCAAAGAATTTTTAAACTAAAATTTTTTTTGTGGCATGCAAATGTAGCAATGTTCTTCTGTAAAGAAGAATTTTGTAGTTTGTTGACTGGTTGCACATGAGAAATGCTGACAAAAATGTTTCTGGTTGGTAAACCTTTGTATTCTTTGGCTAAAAGGAAATAGAATGTAATGTAGTTCAATTGTTGGTTAAAAGATTTTTGTGTGGAAAAAGAAATTATGTAAAATGTTTTAAATATGGAATTCTCTTAACTGATTTGAGGAAACTAAGGATTTTTACTTTGTAGTAAGAGTTGCAAAAAAAAAAGTTTGTTGTGCAAAATAAATGTGTTATATCTATTCCAAACCCTAAAGATGGGATAAAGCTATATAATTTTTTTTTCAAATATGTTGCAGTTGACTAATGGGAGGGCATTTCACAGGCATAACTTGGATTAGTCGATCCATCCTTATATCTTCTATGTATTTATATTTCAAGAATATCATAAAGACGAATTTATATTATGCCAGCAGCTGAACTTAAAACTAATTTTTTGAAATCTTAAAAATAACTCATAACCATTTAGATTTAAAAGCTCAAAACAGCACATATAAACCTTGGGAAAAGCAAAAACTTTATTCTCTAAAATAGGAAATCTGATTTCTAAAACGCCTGAGAAAAAATAAAACAATTGTCAAACAATATTTAAAAACAAATTTAGCTCCTTTTGTTTCTAACTTTATTTTGCTATGTTAAAAGCATTCCTTTCATCTGTACTAGGGTGTTCATTTTACTCGACTTTTAATTGTTTGAGTAAATCAAATAACTTGAAAATGGGGTTTTTTAATTACTCGGAAAATCGATTAATCGTTTAAAATTACTCGAGTTAATCGAGTTAAAAATTCATCTCAAAATTACTCGAGTAAGATTTTTCTATAAGCTTTGTTATATATATATATTTAATACAACAATTTTTTAATAAAATTATAGTGTTTTATTAACAAAAATATTAACAATTCCCAATAAGAAACATAAAACAAAAATAAAAAAATTATTTTTAATACAAATTAACATTTGTAACATATTGTCACCCTAAATATTTTAAGGGAGTTTATTTACTTTTGTATATAAAAAGCAATCTTTCGATTTCATAAATCCTGAGTAGTATCTAATAGATTAGTAGGCTCTACGACTACCTTTTACCTATGTTTACAATGGGATCTTGAACTGACCCAAAGTAGGATCTACGATTACAATGCGTCCTTTAACTGAACTCTAGTAGGACGTACTATTACTATAGTTGGACCTACGATTACACAGGTATTTTAACTAAACTATAGTAGTATCTACGAATACACTGGATACTTCAACTGGACTATAGTAGGTTTTACGATTGCAATGGTACCTTCAACTAATCTATAATAGGAGCTACGATTACATTAGGACCTTTAAATAGACAATAGTAAAAATTACGAATACATTGTATACAACAACAGGTCTATGACTATAGACTAGGCTATTTATATCTGAAATAACATTGACTATATATACTATGGACTATATACATACAATGGACTATATACACACAATGGACTATATTACAAGTTGTAGTTTACAAGTCTTGATTATTGCTTAGAATTGACAATATTAAAATTCACCATTATTTCATAAATGGAAATTAATTATATTAAAACCCTCGATTATTACTCAAAATTAACTATAGTAGAACCATCAATTATTGCCTAAGATGGACCATAGAACGTAGATAATTTAAGTGGTTTTCATTTGAACCCTTGATTATTGCATAAAATGGAATATATCATTAGTAGCAGCAAATGCTTTCAAGCCAAAGTTGGCCATTCTTTGCGTGGCAGGGGAATAACAACAATTTATATTAAACAAAAAAACTTTTTCTTAACTCGTAATAAAAAAAGACAAAGAAAAATGCATACTAAACTAACAAAACATACAGCAAGTAGTATCTTAGCTCTCCATTTGGCCAACGTTTTTTTTTTTACAAACATAACAGTTTAGAAATACGCTGAGACAAATTTTAGCTGCTTTATTTGAATAAAAAAATACTTACAAAATTATTGAAATAATTCTACTCGAGAAACTCGATTACTCGTGGAAAATTACTCAAATAAATTTTTATTTGAAATTAGCCATTTTATTTTACTCGAGCGATTAATCGATTTTATTTTTCCGATTAATCGAGCAAACATAACTCGAGTAAACACCCTAATCTGTACATACATATACTTCCATATTTTGTTCTTTGTTATTTTTACAGACTTAAATACACTCAAACTTATAACTCAATGAAAAACTTTAAACTTCCGCTTAAGTTGAACAAAAAATGTCGTCTACAGAAAAAGGTAAAATGTTTAAAGGTAAAACAATTGTTGAGAGAGTGAAATTCTGCAAATTCAACAAATAACAACAGCATCACACATTTAGGAACTTTAAAATGCCAGACAGAAAAACAAATAAACTAAAAAAATAAAAGGGAATGAAAGGTAGAGTATTATGGAAACAATGAGGAAAATCCAATGCATTATCCCACAAACGCATATTACAAAGTGATTTTTTAGTAATGGGGCCACTGTTTGCTGTACCACTGTTTGAGTTTAACCCATTTTTTCAAAAGCAACATTCCGGCCATCAAATTTCAATAAAAATTATAGGAGTTTGTATTCAAACCATCCTGATCAAATGTGTATTTTTCTTCTTCTTCTTTTGTTATCCTTGACTACCAGTGGAGCATAGGGCCTCAACCATCCTTTTATATCGAACTCTATTGCGAGATGTTAGGCATACATCATTCCATGAATAGTTTGCTGATTGTAAATCCGCATCAATTGACCTTCTTCACGATTTAGCAGGTGTAACAATACAACGGCCGCTTCCTTGTGGATTCCAATGAAGCGCTTGTCGAGCAATGTTGGTATTTGGCCTTCGAAGTGTGTGGCCTATCCATCGCCATTTCCGTTGACATACCTCTAGAGAAGAAGGGATTTGGTTTGTAGCGTTTAGTAGATCTTCATTTCTTATGCGATTTGGCCACCATATATTAAGGATTTGCCGCAAGCATTTGTTTGTAAAGGTTTGTAGGCGTTTATCGATGGCATTTGTGCGTTTCCAAGTTTCACAGCCATAATACAAGATGGACTTGACATTCGAGTTAAATATTCGTAACTTAGTTGTTGTTGATATTTGCCGAGATTTCCATATAGTTCGGAGAATGCCGAATAAAGATTTTGCCTTATTAATACGCGATTCAATATCCTCATCGGCGCCACCTTTTGTAGATACCAAACTACCAAGATAATTAAAGGTACCTACATATCCAATACCCTCGTTATCTCCATTGATGTGTGGCGACAGGTTTGCGCCATAGCCTCCAGGCATAATCTTTGTCTTGGAAGTATTGACTTCCAGCCCAGCTGCCCGAGATTCAACAGTAATAGCGCTGTGTTTTCTTGAAGGTTAGCTGGTCTTTGGCTTAGAATACATACGTCATCGACATATTCCAAGTCCTCGAGTTGCTTAAATGATTGGATACCACGTCTGCCATTCAGTGCCGTGCGCATTATAATGTCGATGACAAGGATAAAAAGTATAGGTGATAATATACATCCTTGTCTTACTCCAGTAGTAACTTCGAACGGATTAGACAATTTACCTTTATGTAAAACCCGGCATTTAAAGTCCGCGTACATTGCCCGAATTAAGTTCAGAATTTTCGTTGACATGTTACGGTTTTCTAAAATTCTCCACAGACACTGTCGAAGGCCTTCATAAAGTCGATAAACACTAGATAAATGGGGGTGCGGAATTCATTACTATTCTTACTGATCTATTCTCTCGGAACCCAAACTGATTTTCGCGGAGTGTTTTAGAAACTGCATCAGACGTTCTACTCAAAATTACACGACTTCGTATTTTGCTCGGTATTGGAAGAAGTGTTATTCCCCTGTAGTTATTGCAGTCTTTGGAGTCACCTTTTTTTGGTATTTTGACTAGTATACCTTCATTCCAGGAGGTTGGTAGAGCTTCTTCTTCCCATATTTTATGCACAAATGGGTGCCACAGTTTCGCCGATCCTTCAACGTCACATAAAAGCATCTCCGCTGATATATTGTCATTGACCGAGGCTTGTTACGCTTAAGGCTTTTAATAGCATTCTTCACTTCTTGTATTGTTGGTGGGATGTCTAAAATTCCACTGAATAAACAGTCATGGTTGGTTTCATTTTCCACTTCCGTCAGGGCTTCTAATCCAATGGGATTGTTTAATGTTGACTGCATGTGTTCCATCCATCGTATTAATTGTTCATCCGGGGTTGAGAGAAGTGTACCGCTACTACTCAGAATGGGACTATTGGTGTAGGTAGGTTTGCCACACAACGCCCTTGATATATTGTATAAGGTCCTCATGTCGCCTTTATTTGCAGCTGACTCAGCTTGGCTTGCTTGTTCATCTACCCGCATTCTCTTGTCGCTCCTTGCAGACCTTTTTATTCTGTTGGATAGGTCACGGTATATGGTATTAAGCTCCTCAACATTAGCGTTTGCATTTAGACTTGCATTTTTTATGGTTTTACGTTGTTGAACCAGGTCCCATGTTGCTTGGGTGAGCCATTCTTTTCTTTACGGTCTTAAAAACCTAACGTTTGTTGACCAACCTCATTGTATGTCTGAGTGATACACATTCCGATCTGGTTTATATTTGCGGCGTTGTTGTTTAAAATATCTTGAAGCCGATTCCTTATGGATGTTATAAAGGCAGTTCGGTGTCGCTCGGATTCCAGTTTCCCAACATCAATTTTCCGATCGACTTTTGCCGTTTCTGACCTCAGAGCCGCTACCTTCAAACGAACTTTAGATATAACGAGATGGTTTATATCTGCTCCGCGCTTCGATGCTTACATCAAGTAAAGATGATCGCCCCATAGAGTTGATCAAAATGTGATCAATTTGGTTCTTAGTGACACCGTTCGGCGATATCCAAGTTATTTTATGGTGCAGCTTATGAGGAAAAATGTGTATATCGAAAAAGAAAAATCTGCTTCCCATTCTTAAGTTTTGGTAACGTTCCAAAAATGGAACAGTAGGATAATTTCTAATGTTCATGCAAAAATATCACAAAATAGTGAAAAAATGGCCTTTATAAAGTGACCTTTATTCAAAATGATAAAAAAAATCAAATGTGTTACATTTCTCATTACAACTTTTAACACAACAACTTACATTCTTGCGTTTTATAAAATATTCATCAAAAAATACTCAACAAAACATAAATAATGCACTTAACAAGGAATAACGGAACTTTAATTTGATAGTTAAAAGCTTTAGTGTTACCAGAGTACAAAAATAATTACGATTGCACTTTCGTTAAAGAAAATGCAAATAAAAAAAGCAACCGTTCCAAAAATGAAACACTAGGATGATATGGGTTAATACAGACTCTTGTTACAATTATGAGGCATCAAAGATCTACTGGCCGAAATTTTTGCTGATATACATTATTCTCCAATAGTTTTTTTTTACCAAACGAAGTCAGAATTAGAGTTGGGCATAAAAGATCTTTTCAGTGATTGTTTTTTTATTCAGTATGAAAAAAAGAACTAGTTTCTTTAGTTCGTTCACTTGTGCACATAATAGCTGTATAATCCATGAATGAACAATATCAGAAGAACAAACAAATGAATGTGAGTCAAAACATTTAGCAATGTGTTGAAAAATGTTTCATAGAAACAAGTAAGAAAGTGCTATAGTTGGTCAAGCCCGACTATACGATACCCTTCACCACTAAGGTCAATATATGTATAATGAAAAATATTTGCTAAATTTTGCCATCATACAAACATTTTCTCAAAACTTATATATTTAAGCTGTTTCCGTCATTTGGACTTATATGAGAGCTTTCCTGAGTGAAATTATTACAGTAACTGATTGTATGTTGTTTAGGAAATTTTCGGTTATGTTGTTTTCAAATGAATATTCATTTAAATTTATACGAAAATTGATTTTTAACATATTTATACATTTGTATAAAAAACAACCTACAAAAAAATACTGAAAATCCGTAACATTTGAAAATATCAGTTGTTTAGTTTTTATAAATTTTATCAATAATTGTATCAAATATAATTCGTATTTGTTTAATTATTGGTTTTCCTTAAGTATCTAAGGTTTGCTTACTAAATAAACTTTTTATAAATAATACTGGCCGCCTATCATGGGGTATGGCCTAAGCAAACAACAAACTTTGTTTTGTCTGTTTGGTTTTTTGATGCCTTAAAGGATATAACCATTTTATGGTTTCGTCTTTAATGTTACGTTAATTACAAAAACAAATGAAAATTGTCCGTTTTACGGAAATTTTACGTAGTATTTTACCATTCAATTTTTTAAAAATAAATAAAAATTTCCGTTTTTTATACTAAAAATGTAGTTTAAATTTTTGTCAGTAATTTTTTTGAAAACAACTGAATATTCCGTTTTTAAAACCGAAAATGTAGTTTAAATATTTGTCAGTTAAATTTAAATGAAATATTTATTGAATTTGAATGAAAAATCAGTTGACCGGTTTTTAATTGAACATTCATTCATTTCAAATTACATTTTAAGTTAATTTTATTTACATAATATTCTGAGTGTAGGGTCAAATGTGGACCGATTATATCGAAATTTAACAAATTGATTACAGTTGTTTCAAAAATTATGTATGCAAAAAATAAACTTAAAATTCTCATTATCTTCAGACTTACGAGCGTTTTAGTGACTGCCAGCCAGCCGTCCATACGCACGGACGGACATCGCTAAATCGACTCAGAAAGTGATATACTAAAAGGTGGATCTAAGGCAAATATTTCCTTGCGTTACATATATCAGCACAAACTTATAATACCATTTCCATCTATGGTGGTGAAGGGTATAACAAGTAAAAAAGGGCTATAGTTAGTCAAGCCCGACCATATGATATCCTTCATCACTGAGATCAAATGTCTTTTTATACCCACCATCAAAAAGAATGGGGGGTATATTGAGATTGTCATTCCGTTTGTAATTTCCTTAATATTGGCTCAAAAATCAAAAACGATATATATTCTGAATCCTTATGAAATTCTAAGACATTGAGCAATGTCCGTCTGTCTGTCCGACTGTCTCTCTGTCTGTTAAAATCACGATAACGCCTAAACGAAAGGAGCCAACTCACTAAAACTTACTAAAAACATTCTTCATCTCTAAAAAAATGTTGGTATTGAAACTGGACAAAATCGGTAAATATTTCACCATAGCTCCCGTATAACCTCGCCTACGCTAATCGCTTATTTGCTAATAAATAACAAACTATAATAGCTATGATGATAAAATTTGGTACGTTCTGCATAAGCCCTAGGCAGCATGTAAAATTTCATCAAAATCGGTTTACATTTAGTCATAGTTCCCATACAAAAAACTTACGGAAACATCCAAAATTTCACCTAAAATACACTTAAATGCCAATAAATCTCAAACTTTAACAGATACAACCACTAAATTTAGCACGAGGAGGTCTTATGTCAACCAGTGTGCAAAATTTTGTTACAATCGGTCACTATTTGACTATAGCTCCCATATAAAAAACTTACGGAAACACAAAAATACAAAAAGAAAAGGGGGTTTATGTCCGTCCATCAGATAAAAGCGCGTTAGCACCTTAGCGAAAAGGGCTACAGCAACAAAATTTTACAAAAGAAAGTTTTATGTAAATGCCAGCCAGTGTGCAAAATTTTCTTACAATCGGTCGCCATTTGACCATAGCTCCCATATAAAAAACTTATGGAAGCACTGAAATACATAAAGAAAAGGTTGTTTATGTCCGTCTGTCCATCAGATAAAAGCACGATAGCGCCTTAATGAAAAGAGCTAGAGGAACAAAATTTCACAAAGGTATTTTGGATATCTTGAAAAAGATGTGTGTTGAAAATGGACAAAATCGGTTCAAATTTAGTTAGAGCTCCCATATAACCCCGCCCCGGGAAACACATTAATGCTGATAAATTGAATACAATTGTAATAGCTATGACGATTAAATTTAAAATAGGGAAGTTTTATGCAATTTTTGATCAGTTTATCAAATTTTATAGGAATCAGTCCATATTTGACTTTAGCTTTCATGTGAAAAACACTCACGGAAACCAAAATTTTTAGCAAAGGCCAGTTAAAAGCTATTAAATTAGAAACTATGACAGCTATGGCCACTAAATTTTGCAAGAATAAGCTCTATATACATATATACCAGCCAGTGTAATGATCGGTCAACATTTGGCTATAATTCTTATATATATAACATCGCCTTTTTATATCTGCAATCAAAAAGATTTGGAGGTACATTCATTATATTAAGATTGCACCTATGAAATTAGATGGGCATCAATCAATGTTCAGCCCAGACTTTATATATGATGAATGCATTAGGATATCCTAACGAAATATATGGACCTACCGTATTACTATTAACGTATTTAGCCTAACTATATATTAACGAAAAGTATTTAACAACTTATTAATGTAAAACTATACCCGCACTCATGAAATTATTACAGTAACTGATTGTATGTTGTTTAGGAAGTTTTCAGTTATGTTGTTTTTAAATGAATATTCATTTAATTTTACATGAAAATTGATTTTTAACATATTTAGACATTTGTTTAAAAAACAATCTACAAAAAAATACTGAAAATCCGTAACATTTGAAAATATCAGTTGTTTTGATTTTATATATTTTTTCAATTATTGTATAAAATATAATTCGTATTTGTTGAATTATTGGTTTTCCTTAAGTATCTTAGGTTTGCTTAGTCAAGAAACTTTTTATAATACTGGCCGCCTATCACGGGGTATGGCCTTAGCAAACAGCAAACTTTGTTTTGTCTGTTTGGTTTTTTGATGCCTTAAAGGATATAACCTTTATATGGTTTCGTCTTTTTTGTTACGTTAATTACAAAAATAAATGAAAATTGTCCGTTTTAAGGAAATTTTACGTTGTTTTTTAAACATTCAATTTTTTTAAAATAAATGAAAATTTCCGTTTTTTATACTAAAAATGTAGTTTAAATTTTTGTCAGTAATTTTTTTGAAAACAACTGAATATTCCGTTTTTAAAACTAAAAATGTAGTTTAAATATTTATCAGTTAAATTTAAATGAAATATTTATTGAATTTGAATGAAAAATCAGTTGACCGGTTTTTAAATGAATATTCATTCATTTCAAATTACATTTTAAGTTAATTTTACTTACATAATATTCTGAGTGCGGTTATGAGACCGAATTTTGATCAATGTAAATACTGGGGAAACCACTAAAATGTTTTTAAATGTTTAACTATAAAGGTACGTCAACTGAAATTAGTCCAAAGGTTTTACCAACAATACCAATTAGCTTAGCGATTTTTTCAGTTTTGGTCCAGATTTTGATTAGCTTCTAAATTTAACACAACTTGATAATGGGTATATAAGATTCGGCACAGCCGAATATAATACTCTTACTTGTTTTGTATATAATAAAAACTATTTTCTAAATTTTCTCATTATAAACATATCTCAAAACTTATATATTTAAGCTATTTCCGTCGTTTCGGCTCAGAGAATGATTTCAGTGCTAGTTTTAAATTTCTTGAAAATATATTGATTTTTGTGGCCAAAATATCAATTTCGGGAAGTGAGACTTATGGTATGTACCCTAAATAATGAACCAATTTTGATGAATTTTAATAGCCATTCTTCAAATTGCGACCTGTACTTGGATAACAAAGTTTACATCGGGTCTAATGAGCCAGTGGTTCAGCCAGACTGACGGACGGACTAACTGACATCGTTAAATCGATTCAGGGAGTGATTCTAGTCTATTGATATACTTAAAGGTGAATTTAATCAACACAAACTTATATTAACCTTTCCATCTATGGTATAAAGACTTCTTCCGGTGACATTATTTACTCACAACATGAAAGTAGTTTATCTTCTAATACATTGTTAACTTCCGGAAATGCCTGTACTATACAGGTATTCAAGTAAAGCTTTAACAGCAACAATTTTTTTTCCTATGTGTCTATGTAACGCCATTCAAAATGCCTGGCACACAAACAGTTATTTTAAGTTTAAATGAAATTATTTAACTTAAATTTTATTTCTGTAGTTTTTGATGTCACTTCATACAATTCTTTTGGTTCAAGAATAACAAATTATAGCAAATGACAAATATATCTCAACTTTGCTGAGCTAAAAATCTTAAATGAAAGTATTAAATTTATTTTGGAAATAAAACTAAAGTGTTATGTGTAATTTAATAATGTCAACACCAAGTCCAAACTGAATTTCAAATTAAATTTATGTCTGCCAGTACAAATAAAATTCCTAAAAAGAAAATTGTTTATAAAATTTATTTGTAAAGATTTTCCTATAATTTCTCAGATTATGTTTAAGGTAGTAACCGACTAAAATACAATAAGAGAATTTAACTTTTCTCAAAAATAAATCTTATTTTAAAAGTAAATTTTTCAAAAATTTCTTATTTTTTTTTAGGAAATCATTCAAAAATTTCGTACTAATAGAAAAATTTTAAAAAATTTCTTTGCTTTATATGACAATTTTTAAAAAATCTGATTTTTACAGATTTTTTTTTTATTTTCTCATTTTTGTAGAAAATTTTCCAAAAGTTTCTTAATTTTATAAGAAATTTTTAAAAAATTTCTTTTTTTTAGAAATTTTTCAAAAACTTCTTAGTTGTATAAGAAATTTTTCCAAAATGTCCTAATCTTATAGGAAATTCTTCAAAAATTTCTTATTTTTTTAGAAATTATTTAAAAAAATTCTTACTTTTAAGCAAACTAAAAAAAATTTCTTATTTTTATAGAAAATTCTTCAAAATTTTCTTATTTTTTTTCCTATTTTTATAGGAAAAATTTTCAAAAATTTCCTATTTTTATAGGAAATTTTTCAAAAATTTCCTATTTTTATAGGAAATTTTTCAAAAATTTCCTATTTTTATAAAAAATTTTTCAAAAATTTCTTATTTTTATAGGAAATTTTTCAAAAATTTCCTATTTTTATAGGACATTTTTCAAAAATTTCCTATTTTTATAGGAAATTTTTCAAAAATTTCCTAATTTTATAGGAAATTTTTCAAAAATTTCCTATTTTTTATAGGAAATTTTTCCAAAATTTCCTATTTTTTATAGGAAATTTTTCCAAAATTTCCTATTTTTTATAGGAAATTTTTCCAAAATTTCCTATTTTTTATAGGAAATTTTTCCAAAATTTCCTATTTTTTATAGGAAATTTTTCAAAAATTTCCTATTTTTTATAGGAAATTTTTCAAAAATTTCCTATTTTTTATAGGAAATTTTTCAAAAATTTCCTATTTTTATAGGAAATTTTTCAAAAATTTCCTATTTTTATAGGAAATTTTTCAAAAATTTCCTATTTTTATAGGAAATTTTTCAAAAATTTCCTATTTTTATAGGAAATTTTTCAAAAATTTCCTATTTTTATAGGAAAATTTTCAAAAATTTCCTATTCTTATAGGAAATTTTTCAAAAATTTCCTATTTTTATAGGAAATTTTTCAAAAATTTATTATTATTATAGAAAATTTTTCAAAAATTTCCTAATTTTATAGGAAATTTTTCAAAAATTTCCTATTCTTATAGGAAATTTTTCAAAAATTTCCCATTCTTATAGAATATTTTTCAAAAGTTACCTATTCTTATAGAAAATTTTTCAAAAATTTCCTATTCTTATAGGAATTTTTTTAAAAATTTCCTATTCTTATGGGCAATTTTTCCAAAATTTCCTATTCTCATCGGAAATTTTTCAAAAATTTCCTATTCTTATAGGAAAATTTTCAAAACTTTCTTATTTTTATAGGAAATTTTAAAAAATTTTTTATTTTTGTAGGAAATTTTAAAAAATTTTTTATAGGAAATTTTTGAAAAAGTTCTTATTTTTATAGGAAATTTTTCAAAAATTTCCTATTTTGATTGGAAATTTTTCAAAAATTTCCTATTCTTGTAGAAAATTTTTCAAAAATTTCTTATTTTTATAGAAAATTTTTAAAAAATTTCTTATTTTTGGAAAAATTTTCGAAAATTTCCTATTTTTATAGGACATTTTTCAAAAGATTCTTATTTTTATAGGACATTTTTCAAAAGATTCTTATTTTTATAGCAAATTAAAAAAAAAACATTTTTTAAGAAAATATTTCTATCTTAATGCCAGACATTTTATTAGTTTAATTTTAAAATAGGTTAAACTTAAAAAAAAAACTTTATAATACCTTTTTCATATCCACCTGCCACAACCAACTATTGGTGTCTATTTTACATATTAAATATTCAATGAATTGTTTTGTTTTGGCTTCCATAATTTTATATTCTTTCAGCATTCGTGTCTATTTATTCGATGGTACTTCAACAAGGATTGACTAGATGGCGTTGAGTACAACATGATATTCTTCCAAAGATATCATATATTGAACATTTGAATAAACAATGACTTTCGTAGAAAGATTCTTTTGTTTGCGGTTGAGTTATTAACTGTCAAAAGTTTGACAGATTTTATAAATATTTGTTTGTTTTTTCAATTTTATTGGAAGTGTGTTGATGTTAAGATTATATAAATTTTAAAATAAATAATTTACCGTTAAAAACTCTTGTTTTTTCTTCCAAAACAATAATTGAATTGTAATTTATAAACGAAAAATAATTTTATGACAAACTTATATATAATTAAAATTTTCCGTACAAACTCCTACAAAAAGCTTTTGATAATTTTATAATTCTAAAATTTAGGGAGCGACCAATTTAAGATTTTTTAAACTCTCTAGTTTTGTATGTATGTATTACATTTTTCTCTTAGACTGCAGAAAATCCAGTTATAGGGTTTCACTTAATTATTCAAACTTATGTGTCACATATTTTTGCTAAGCACTAAAAATTTTTAACAAAAGAAAGAAAACTACCAAAAAGACCTCATATGTTTTGTTCAGGTTTTTAGTATATCTGTATGTATCAGAAAAGTTTTTCTTTTTGTTTCACACATTTGGGATTTTCTTTATTTCAAGTGTCGGTATATTTATAATTAAAAGTTATGAATTTTTTAATGGAAAATAATTACTTGAGGTAAATATATTTTAATTACTGTGGGTAGTTTTCTAAAATTACTTTGAAGTCAAAGTTACTCTGTTCCTTAAAAGTCAACAATGTTAGATATATTATTTAAAATGTGTATGTAAAATTAAGATTATATATTTTATATGAATAACCTTGACTTCTTACCATTATAAGTTTGTTGTACCACTTATTTTAAAAATTAGTTTCAAAGGCAATATATTACATTTTAGTGTGAAAGATTCGTTTGGGTGATTTTTCATAAGTTTTATAATTTCAAACAATTTTTCTCAGAATTCAGATCAGTTTCAATAAAAATATGAAGAGTTATTAAATTGCCATATAAAACTAATTTTCATTGAAAATTTTTCAAAAATTTCTTATTTTTGTAGAAAATTTTTCAAAAATTTCTTATTTTTATAGAAGATTTTTCAAAAATTTCTTATTTTTATAGAAAAATTTTCAAAAGTTTTTTTGTAAGAAATTTTTAAAAAATTTCTTATTTTTATAGGAAATTTTTAAAAAGTTTCTTATTTTTATAGGAAATTTTTCAAAAATTTTTTCAGAAATTTTTCAAAAATTTTCTATTTTTATAGGAAATTTTTCAAAAATTTTCTACTTTTATAGGAAATTTTTCAAAAATTTCCTATTTTTATAGGAAATTTTTCAAAAATTTCCTATTTTTATAGGAAATTTTTCAAAAATTTCCTATTTTTATAGGAAATTTTTCAAAAATTTCCTATTTTTATAGGAAATTTTTCAAAAATTTCCTATTTTTATAGGAAATTTTTCAAAAATTTCCTATTTTTATAGGAAATTTTTCAAAAATTTGCTATTTTTATAGGAAATTTTTCAAAAATTTCCTATTTTTATAGGAAATTTTTCAAAAATTTCCTATTTTTATAGGAAATTTTTCAAAAATTTCCTATTTTTATAGGAAATTTTTCAAAAATTTCCTATTTTTATAGGAAATTTTTCAAAAATTTCCTATTTTTATAGGAAATTTTTCAAAAATTTCCTATTTTTATAGGAAATTTTTCAAAAATTTCCTATTTTTATAGGAAATTTTTCAAAAATTTCCTATTTTTATAGGCAATTTTTCAAAAATTTCCTATTTTTATAGGAAATTTTTCAAAAATTTCCTATTTTTATAGGAAATTTTTCAAAAATTTCCTATTTTTATAGGAAATTTTTCAAAAATTTCCTATTTTTATAGGAAATTTTTCAAAAATTTCCTATTTTTATAGGAAATTTTTCAAAAATTTCCTATTTTTATAGGAAATTTTTCAAAAATTTCCTATTTTTATAGGAAATTTTTCAAAAATTTCCTATTTTTATAGGAAATTTTTTAAAAATTTCCTATTTTTATAGGAAATTTTTCAAAAATTTCCTATTTTTATAGGAAATTTTTCAAAAATTTCCTATTTTTATAGGAAATTTTTCAAAAATTTCCTATTTTTATAGGAAATTTCTTATTTTAATAGGAAATTTTATTTCTTATTTTAATAGGAAATTTTTCAGAAATTTCTTATTTTTATTTTTTTCTTATTTATATAGGAAATTTTTCAAAAATTTCTTTTTTTTTATAGGAAATTTTTCAAAAATTTCTTGTTTCATAGGAAATTTTTCAAAAATTGCGTGTTTTTATAGGAAATTTTTCAAAAATGTCTTTTTTTATAGAAAATTTTTCAAAAATTTCTAATTTTTATAGGAATTTTTTTTTAAAATTTGTTATTTTTATAGGAAATTTTTTAAAAATTTCGTATTTTTATAAGAAATTTTTCAAAATTTCTTCTTTTTATAGAAAATTTTTCAAAAATTTCTTATTTTTGTAGACAATTTTTCAAAAAAATTTCAAAAATTTCATATTATTATAGGAAATTTTTAAAAAATTTCTTATTTTTATAAGAACTTTTTCAAAAATTTCTAATTTTTTTAAAAAATGTTTCAAAAATTTCATATTTTTATAGGAAACTTTTCAAAAATTTCTTATTTTTATAGGAAATTTTTCAAAAATTTTTTAGTTCTATAGAAAAATTTTCAAAAATTTCTATTTTCATATGAAATTTTCAAAGCTTTCTTATTTTATAGGAAATTTTTAAAACATTTCTTATTTTTACAGGAATTTTTTTTTTAAATTTATTATTTTAATAGAAAATTTTTTGAAAATTTTGCAAAACTTTCTAATTTTTTGAGAAAAATTTTTAAAAATTTCTTATTTTTATAGGAAATTTTTAAAAAATCTCTTAGTTTTATTTTAAATTTTTCAAAAATTTTCTTATTTTTTTATGAAATTTTTCAAAAACTTCTTATTTTTATAGGAAATTTTTCAAAAGTTTCTTATTTTTATAGGAAAATTTTCAAAAATATCTCATTTTTTATAAAAATTTTCAAAAATTTCTTATTTTTATAGGAAAATTTTTTATTTTTATATGAAATCTTATAAAAAATTTATTTTGTATTTAAATCTTCATTTAAAACATATATTTTTAGATTCGTTAAAATAATGTTTGTATTAAAATCACAAAATGATATCTATAAAAAGTCAAAAGTCATTATTAAAATAAGTACTTAGTTTCTCTAAACGTACTAGAGACTCGTTTCCACTTCAAACATTTTTCCAAAATTTTGAAAGTATTTTATGTTTTGTAATATTTTCCTTAAATTTAATCTTGTTTTTTCCTTTTCTTTTTTTCGCCTTTTTCCTTTAAACATTTTTTTAACCATTCAATTGTACCCCCGCCAAGCATGACAACAGATTCGCTGACTGCTAATTCATTTAAGCGGAAACGGAACTTAGCAACAGCAACAAAATAAACTAAAACCAAACAAGTTTCTTTTCACATTTTGTAATATGAAAGGCCACAAAGAGGCGATTTCGTTTGGCCAAAGCAAAACTCACAAATGGAAAATTACCATAAAAAGTTGTTTAACAATTTAAGCGAACTCTATCAAAGAGAACATTCTACAATTTCATGCTAAACAATTAAACATGCAATTGTTTTGAAAATGGTTTGTGTCGTTTGTGTAAAAGTTATGCAAAACATTAGATTTAAATTTAATTTTTCACATGCTGCCCCCCTGTAATGGGTGAATGGGTTGGCTTATACAGAATCTCGATTTTACTCTTGTCTCTGTAACAAGTTGTTAGTTCTAGACGACATAATTTCATAGTTAATCATTAATGGTTTTGATGATATTCGTTTAAATTTTAAATAAATTGGAATAAATGATTGTAGTTCTCTTCCGATCTTCTACCATTGTAACTCTAGGGTTAATAATAATTGAAAAAGAAAATTCGAATCAGAATTAAAGTTATGTATTTGTTTTTATTATTTTCTTACATTTTCCGAGGATGATGATGAAGATAGCCCAAGTTAATCTTGATCACTCCACGGCGGCATCTGCTGCCTTGTTCTTCTGCTTGGTTGACCTCTATCAACAGAGACATGATCTGTGGACTAACTCTTAAAGGCTACAAGCTAATTTATGCCTATGGAACTGGTATGCCAAGGCATATATTTTGGCAAAGAGCTTATTTAATATGTGAATTCTTCCTGACTACGGTGATAATAGGCTTAATACTGGTTTCCTAGTACTACATGGGGCATGATCACACCAACCCACCACCAAACTCCCTGGTTCGGAAAACAGCGGAGCATATCGGCAAAACCTGCCACCTATCATAGAAGCCGATGCACATCATGTCATTTGGGGAGGCGCTGATACAAATACAAGAGATGAGTCAATTTTTGAATTTATTCTTTGTTACAATTTAGAGGTAGTTAACTCTGGGATAGAATTAACTTTTGTAGGTACTAATAGGAGGAAGGTTCTTGACATCACGATAGTTAGTACCATATACATAGGCTTGATCAAGAACTGACAGGTCTCCAATGACTGCTCATTTTCGAACCATCGCTATATTGGACTCGAAATCGAAATACAATGACATTGACTAGGTGGTAAACGTACTAGCTTACGCCTAAGACCATGCCACAAATCTGGCTTGTAGACTCATCATCAGGAGAGGTAAAAAAACCCTAGTGGTCCTCTGACATTGCGATACTCAGGAAAGAATGTCGCCGACTGTTCAACGAAGCCAAAAGAGCCGCTAACTACAAAGCCTCCATAAACAGATTTAAAAACCTAGGAACTTTTGATGCTGCGTTGAAGGTTTATCCACTACTAGTAGACTTGTAAACTCCGGACAACATCGGTAGCTGCCTCAAAAGGCAGCGGCTACTGGACGACTAGCCGATCTCAAACTCTTGAGGTCCTTTTATAAACCCATTTTCAAGGCTGTAAACCTTTAAATGCGTATACAGCCAATAATCACACTGTCTTTGAGTCTACTTGGATCCCTCCAAACAATGAAAGAACTCAATAAGCTCTTGACAGTTTCGAGCCGTATAAAACTGTGTGTCCTAATGGTATTATTCCAGCTGATCTGCAACACAATTGCGATCTCTTAATGCCCTGGCTAATTCCGATATATGGCGGTTGTCTCACGCTATCTCATCTACTAGAAGCCTGGACCAGGTGTCTTTATTCCCAAAGTAGGTAAAGCTAAACGTACGAAATCGAATGACTTCAGACTTATAAGTTAAAGTTACTTCCTTCTTAAAATTTGGAGCGTATATTTGACGAGCATCTCAGAGTTTCAAATGATCCAATACTCCTGTGCCTATAACAAAGGCAAATCTGTTGAAACTGCACTCCAATCATTAGATAGAATTTACAATTGCCGACTTCTTATACATACATTATATCGGCAATGGAGAAGTTAGGGGTCGATAAATCTATTATCTCGTTTGTAGATAATTTACACAGAGACATCAGCTCAACCATGGGCACTGTTAAAATCTACAAGGAAGCATGTCGAAGGACTCCACAAGAAGGTATACACTCAGAATATTATGTAAGTAAAATTAACTTAAAATGTAATTTGAAATGAATGAATATTCATTTAAAAACCGGTCAACTGATTTTTCATTCAAATTCAATAAATATTTCATTTAAATTTAACTGACAAATATTTAAACTACATTTTCAGTTTTAAAAACGGCATATTCAGTTGTTTTAAAAAAAAAATACTGACAAAAATTTAAACTACATTTTTAGTATAAAAAACGGAAATTTTCATTTATTTTTAAAAAATTGAATGGTAAAAAACTACGGAAAATTTCCGTAAAACGGACAATTTTCATTTGTTTTTGTAGTTAACGTAACATAAAAGACGAAACCATAAAAAGGTTATATCCTTTAAGGCATCAAAAAACCAAACAGACAAAACAAAGTTTGTTGTTGTCAGACAAAACAAAGTTTGTTGGCCGCCTATCATGGCCATACCCCATGATAGGCGGCCAGTATAAACTGTTTCTTCAGTAAGCAAACCTTAGATACTTAAGGAAAACCAATAATTAAACAAATACGAATTATATTTGATACAATAATTGAAAAAATTTATAAAAACTAAACAACTGATATTTTCAAATGTTACGGATTTTCAGTATTTTTTTGTAGGTTGTTTTTTAAACAAATGTACAAATATGTTAAAAATCAATTTTCATATAAATTTAAATGAATATTCATTTAAAAACAACATAACCGAAAATTTCCTAAACAACATACAATCAGTTACTGTAATAATTTCCTGAGTGTACTATCTAATCTCCTGTGGCATCTTGCCATAAATAAACTGCTCACTGAGTTAGATTCCCTGAGATTCAATGTCATCGCATACTCTAACGTGTTGCTATAGCAGTGTCAGAGAAATTTCTTAACACTCTGTTACAACGTCTTGAAACAGCTCTTGAAATACTTTACCGTTGAAGTGTCTCTAACAGCTTTGGAGCCAATCCTACTAAAACGGAACTTGTACTTTTTTTTGCAGAAATACAAAATACCCACTTTTACACTTCCAAAATTGAATTAGGTAGAGCTTGTGCTCACTGATCATTCCAAATATTTTGGATAGAGTCAGGATAACAACGACCAATTTACGATCTTACCGCTATCCGCCTGTAAATCAGTAATTCACTTGGTCCATTGAAACCACTAGCTCAATATCCAAGCAAACATGGCCCACTAACACTAAATGTTAAAAATGATTGGTATCTCTACCTCGCCACAGACTCCGGAACCTAATCTTAAACTTAAAATGCCAAGACTTAACCTTCAACACTATGACTGCTGTAGTAGTTGTCACAACATTGTCACAACATGGAAGGGGAGGAGACAGTAACTCATATTTTCTTCCACTACCCCGCTGTTTCAATTTTAAGGGCTCTTTATTTGCAGGCGCCTTTTCTACATGATTAATTCGATCTAACGAATATTGACATTTGTGAAATGGACTAATTTATTAGGGCTACAGTCTGGCTTGATAAGCCTCTTACAGATGGTCTGTATTTCTTTGTGGTACCTGCACCACAAAGAAATCCGACTTAGGATAGTACTATAGTCGGTCGAGTATGACCATAGGATACCCTATTAAACTGTTTTCCAATAATCAACAAAGTTGAAATTTTCAATCAAAAGCCTTAAGTTTCCTTTAAGTTAGTTTTACTCATAAAAGACTTAAATTGTATCAATTGTGTTAAATGAAATACATATATTGTGTTATTCTCATAATTGACAGTTTTACTACCTTTGTCCTTTTTTGTTACTATGGCATTAAATGTTTCTATAATAATCTTAAATTTATCTGATTACAATTGAATGAATTAAGTAATTGGTTCAGTTACATGCTTTATCGACTTATTGAGGTAATAGTATTTAAATATTACAATTTTAAAACTTTGCATATCAATGACTTATGAAAATAATATATTAAAATAATCTTTTGATTACTTGTACATTTATAATGCAAAGATGCTTGAAGAGGAGAAATGCTAAGGCCAAAGTTTTAATTACAATTACATTGTACATTAGAGCGTCTCGACTTATATGGAAGAAAAAATAAGTTCACCGTACACCACCGAACATAAAGCATTGTCGCAAGATAGTTTCGAAAAAAAATTGTTTAATTTTTTTCGATGCACATTGGGGTCGCCGAGATACATTTTTCGTTACATCTCCGGCATTTACAGTCGGGTCTTAAATCGTGATATACCGATGTTTTTGTCTCGAGGAGTCCAATATTTTGCTTTAATATCCATTGATCTCAGATATCCACTTGTTGTATTTATTCATCTGAGCTCAGTTCCTACCACCCTAATGTACTACCCCAATATCAGAAAATTAAAGCTCTTAACCTTCATCTGCTCTTTCCGTAGAAAACTACGCTACACAATTTCTCTGTTTTTTTAAGTTAACAAAATTTATTAACTTTGTAAGTAACATGATTTTGCATAATATAAGGCATTTTTTACTCCGAAATTTTCTTTTTTATGAACTGGATCAAAAAAGTTACGTTGTCTACCTTGCGTAGTTTTCTACGCATATGGGAAAAAACATACGTTTTTGGTGGGAATTTTTGATGTCATAGTTCTTTTTTGTCAATCATTGTGATTTTAACACATGGAAAAGTTATTTTTGATTATTATTTTTACACCATTTACAAGCATAACTAAAAAGAAGTTGAAGAAGAATTAGTGCCAGAATCTTCATAATCTAGTAAAGTGATACATCTGTTAGTTATATAAAAGGGGCTTGCTACCTTTTTCCAACTTTTCTTCTGTCGCAGATGAAGGTTAAAAAATCGTTATAATTTTACTAAGGAAGTTTTTCGATAATCCATCCAAACTATCAAAAACAAGCAATTTTTGTTTTGTCGCACATTGGGACCGCGAAAATACATTTTTCGTTTTCGTTATATCTTCAGACTACGTCCATCGTGTCTTAAAAAATAACGCCAACTTTATCCATCCTAAGAATATTTTGTTGTCGATGATAACAGACCAAGATCCGCTAGTACGTTCAGATGGCTATACAAAGATTCTATTAGCCAGAAATGAAGCAAAACCTAGGCATTCGTCAAGTGTTCGTCCCACAATTTCCGAATTTTAAAAACTTCGATATATA